>JBAMBJ010001858.1:0-44243 GCA_037043495.1 Drosophila recens | reverse complement strand
CAATTGACCAGAATTCTATATAACTTTTTTTTATTATTTATAATTTATGAATAACGACAACAACAACAATGCTTATCCAAGTGTGGAACGTGGAGCGAGAAAATTAAACAACAAATACGCCAAGAGGTGTAAGAGTGTTTAAGTGTATGTGTCCATGTACGTTTTTGATAATAAGTCAAAAACAAAGAGCCTCAATGGAGGCCCAAGTAACAGACCCAAGGGTGGGGGCAGGCAAAAAGGGAACGGGGGGAAAGAGGGGACACCCATGGGACCATCATAAATTCATTCATGAAAACGCAGCCCCAACAACGCTTCGTGTGCAAACAAAATGTTGCTTTGCCTATGAAACTGGCAGCTGATTGAACTCGACGGAGAAATACTTGATGTACAGCCAACAAAAAAAAAGAGAAGAAAATTATTTAATTAACGAAAAGCGGCTACACGATACCCAGCACGTAATCAGCTGGTTCCCTATGGACTTGCGTATTTTAATAAAAATTCCTAAGATACCCTACAGTACAATTACTAAGAACAACTTTAGATATTTAATATTAAACAAAAACTGAGCTTAAAAGCTCTGTGAACTGTTATTCCCAGCCATGCAAATTTCTGAGCTTTCATAGCTATGACAACTGAGAGAATTGAATCAATTTTGATTAAAGCTTTAATCATTATGTGCTTTTTCTGGAATAATTCTGAAAGTTTTCTTTTTTTAATTAAAAATAGACTAACGATTGAAATTTAAAATATTAATTTAAAGTACATTTTTTATTCAATTTTAAATAAAGCTCTAATCAGAATGAGGTTTTTCTTGAGTATTTTTGGAAGTTAATTTTTTAAAATTAAAGATCGACTTACGTTCGAAATTTAAAGTAAATTTTTTAATCAATAATAAATGTTTTCTGACTAATTATTTTATTTTTACCTTCCGAATATCTGAAGTGATCGTAACTCTGTCATTATTATACCCATACACCCACAATGCATATTTTACAGGGTATTCAAACATTTTCACTTTTACACATGTCGCTCTTTCGGATTGCACTCGTATTTCTTTTCCAAAAATGCCCAATGGTTTCGTCTTTGGCTTCGGCATTTGTGTTTCGGGCTCGTTTTTTGTTTATGTTTTGGGTTTCGGTTTCGGTTTTTGTGTTTGTCTTTGGGTTTTGTTGGGTTTTGGAGTTTGGAGTTTGGGCTTGGAACACACGCGTGTGCTCCCATTTCTCACCTTCAATGACACCTTTCTGTAATAATCATGAAATTTATATACATATGACTTTGCTTTTCTTTTCTTTGCACATATTTTCTTTATATTTTTATTTCATTTCACATTTGTTGCTTATTATTATTATTTGTTTGTTGTTGTTGTTGTTTGTTTGTTTTCTCATTGCTCTTGTTGTTACTTTTTTTGTGTGTGTGACTCTTGAGATTTATTTCGTGCCTTGCTTAAATGTTTCATTTGTCCAACTTATGCTACGAAAATTGAAGCTCCAACTCTAGTTCTCCCACCAGTTGCGTTTCGCTGGAGATTTCAGCGGGAATATATATAATTTGTGGAATGCCCTAACTGAATCGGTTTTCGACAGGTGAAATTTAAAATTAAAGAATGGATTTTAAATTCTTTGCATATTAATTTGATGTACTATATAATAAAATACATATACCTAAATATTAAACATTTTATTTAAATTTTAATTATTTCAATTGAGTTTCTAATATTCTTCATTAATTTGATTATTTATCGTATTGTAGATCATTTTTGAAAATGATGATTAATATTTGTGCTTTTTCATAGCAAAATAGTTTAATAAAAATATTCTATATACAAGATTTAAATTTTTATTGAAGCACAGTTTATATAGTTCTTTAAATTTTAATTGACAGTTCTAAAAGGTATTTTTTTTCAATATATTAGGTATTCAACTAGGTTTTCTACTTCAAATGATTATTAAGAGTTCTATTTATGGATTGAATTTCGATTTATGTCTGGGCTTAGATCAAATCAGTTCACATAATAATAGAAAATACAACCCATTCCTGAATCAACTCGATTCATGTGGTTCCTTCAATGATGATGATGGACAGATGTGTTTATGGATCGTCTATATCTGTTTAATTGTAGGGCAACTGTTTTAGCCTTCAACTCTTGGCTGTCATTTATGGCCAACGCGCGTGTAAATACTTAACACAATTTTCGTGGCCGTTGCTTTGGTTTTTGACTTTTGATTTTGTTGTTGTTGTTGTCTTTTTCTTTGGCTTGTCTTTTTTTTGGTGGTCTCTTTGTTGTTATATTGCTTTCGTTTTGCTTTCTATGACAATATGCGCAATAATCGTTTTAACTGTAGAAATTATAAGCGTTAGCAATTAAACTTAGACACAACTGGCCACTAACTGGGCCAAGAAGATGGCCCAATCGATTGAGAGATTTCGAATTCAATTCCGATTCCGATTTCAATTCCAATTCCGATTGGGATCTAACGGCCAGAGATTGGAGAGTGAATAACTAGCACTCAATTAAAATACTCAATTGCCAGATATGGCAAAAGTAAGTTGACTTCTTTGTTGTTGCACTGTTGTTGTTGCTGTTTCTGTTGCGGTTCAGCTTGCCACATTCCCATGCAACATTGTTGCAGCGCATATCTGAACACATCTCAGAATGAAGAAGACGCCGACGACGACGACGACGACATTTTTTTCTGCCTTTTTTTGCTGTCGAACTTTTTTGCGGGTCAACGCAAAAGAGGCAAAGTTTTTTGTTGTTGTTGTCTGGTATTGTTGTTGTTGTTGCTGCGGATCCATTAAGCCAAATGATGTGCAGTCTCGTACTCGTACACAGAGGAAAAAAATCAAGTATTTCGTACTTATTTCGAACTTGATCTCTTACCTAGATTGAAATACCCAAAATCAAGTATTTTATTCTTATTTCAAGTACGATATTTTAGGAACGAAATTCAAGTATATAAGTATTATCAATGGGTGTTATAATTCGTTCAGTTAATGTGAAAGCAAGTGAATAATAACTACAAAAATTATCCTGTTAAATATATTTTTAATTTCTAAGTTCCCGTCAAAGTGTAGCTCATAGCAGACAAGCCAAAACCATTTGGGAATTCTAAGTCAGCGCACGTTAAAAAGATATGAGTATTAAAGAAGTATTTAAGATTTTAAGAATTTTATCTGTAAGTTCCGAACGTATATTAAGAATATTGGTACCCATTTCTATTTATTTTAGAATCCTACTTCATCTAAGATTAATTGTACTTATATAAAGATTATTGGTACTTGGTTAAAGAATTTTTTATGCAAATTTTCAGTAATTCTTGCTATAATCTTTTTTTTGTCTGTGTACTCATACCACACCAAATGAAGCCTTGCGCAACAAAGTTGCAACTCGCAGACAAAAACGGAGTCGGGGACGGGGAACTCGCAACATGGGGCAGGCAACCAAGGAATGGGGGAGGGCCTCGCAGTCACAGTCTCAGTCTCAGTCACATTCAGAGTCCCAGTCACAGTCGCAATATGCAATGCATTAATGAAGTGATTTGCACTTTTTACTCGAGCTCTTTTTGACCACCAAGAAAGAGAACTGAAAGCCCGCGTAAACCACCAAACGATTCCGGGAACAATCCCATCAAGTGCCAAGCCGGAGGTAGGTGATATTTATGACAGCCGTTGTGGATCATGTCACTGTCAGTCCAACTCCAACTCGCCATGAACGATTCTCGAGTGCTCCACCCAGATTAAGTGTCCAGAGACTCAAACTCTGCCTCGGACTGGAGTCTAAGCATGAGAGTACCCTGGCTAATTGAAGTGATCGCATTGCATTCGCAACTGATCTTGATGAGGGAATTTACGGTACATTTTTATTAATTTGCAAGATATTTAATGGTACCTCAATTTTAATATCAATGGACAAAAAGTGGAGCATCAGTCGAATGATCGTTTTGGCAATAAAAAAAGCTCTAATTGATCTTAGTCACTATTATACATAGCTGTCCAGGGCAGGTCAGATTTGATTCTCTTGACCTGGATGAGCAATTTTGTTGCTGATTTTATTAATAAGTTAGAAGAATTAATGAGAAGAAGAATTAAATAGAAGCAAAGAAGTTCATTTTCGATTTTTGCAATAAAATGTTTAGTTTTTAAGTTTTTAAAAAACAATTAAATTATAAAAATATAAAATAACTAATATAAAGTTTCAGAGAAAGCGAAAAATCGGTTGAATGATCAGTTATTATAAATGTTATCCCAAATGATATTTATATCATTTATTTATTGAAATTGCCTTATCTTTATATGACTAGTTATATTTGTCTGTAGTCAGTTGAAGCGATCGTGATCTGTTGATCTCTGGTCCATTATTAACTGATCTTTAAGAAGGAATTTACAATGAAATGCAGTATTTACAAACTTAAATAAAAATTTAACAAATTTTGATCTTAATGACTATTTAATCATTTGCCAGCAAGTGAAGATCAGTTTATAGATCAGTCTAGCTGATCATTACATTATATGCATACATTCTAATTGTCTAGTCGGTATATGTATATATACTACAGTTGCACTTATCTGTTTGATCTGTTAAAACGATCGTGATCTATTGATCTCACATAATGCATTGTTTTTAGCTTCTGGCACACGATCTCACGAAAAAGCCTCGGCTCGATTCCGATTCCAATTTCTTCGCTTCGATCCTGTCCTGTCATCACCGTCAGTAGTAGCAGCAGCAGACCGAAACCACATTGTTCACATTTTCACAATTCACATTTTCATTTCGATTTCCATTCCCGTTTCCCGTTCCCGTTTCCTATTCCCAATGTCTGTCTGTTGATTTGTCTTCTGGGCAAAAGTGGACATTGACCGTCTGCAAGGCGAGTCAATGATCTTCAAACGTGTCAACATTAAAAATAGCAAGCAAATGCTCCAATCTGTATGTCTGTCTGTCCACATGTACCCAAAGTGTACCCAGCCCCAGTCCCGGCCCCAATCCCCATTCTCAGACCACGGCCCCCTCCTTCTCGACTCTACCCCCTCTGCAGTATCCTCTTCGCCGTCGCAGTCTGTGCCCCATGACAGTCAGATATGTAGACGTGCAGACGTTTGCAAAATGCCAAACCAAACCAAAGACCAAAGACACAATCGAGTCAACAACAACAACAACAACAACGGTCACAGACATAGCAACAACAAAAGCAACAACAACAACAGGATGTTTGGCGGCGCTATCAACGGAATTCCAGCATTTGATCGGGGCAAATGAACAGCGCGGATCGAGAGGATCGCAGACAAAATGCAAAGAATCAAAATTTATATACATATGCTTGTAAATATATAAATACAGTCCAAATTTTGTATAACGAACTTTTGTTGTGGCAATTTTTTTTTCCTTTTACATTTTATATGTTTTGATATCGGTGCAATAAAGATGTGTACAGTAAATTGTTCTGATTGCGAAAAACAAAAAAAAAATTTTATTAGAGAATTTCCTAAAATAATAAGAACAACATGAATTAAATAAGAAAATTATTGGGTGATTTAATAGATTTCGAAATCTGTAGATATCTATAAATTAAATTTAATATGAATTAAAAATAATTACAGTTGAACTTCCCTAACTCGAAGTCTCTCTAACTCGAACAAAATCGAGTGGCAATACTAGGCAAATTTCATACAATTCTACTTCCCTAACTCGAAGTCTCCCTAACTCGAACTTTTTTCGTGGATAATGGTGATTCGAGTTAGGGAAGTTCGACTGTATTATAATATGGCCAAAAAAAAGTATTATTTAAATATACATATATACTAGGGTGTCCCTATTTGGTCAAAGTCAATATTTTTAAACGCATACGGGCTAGTTCTGTTCATTAGGTCCTAAAGCACTCAGAAATAAATTTTTACCTCAATCGGAGTATGGTAACCCGTGCCGACTTGGATCGGAAAATTTAAAAATTATATGGGACAAAAAAAAATTTTTTTTATTTTTTTTAATTTTTTATTTTTTTATTTTGTTCATTAGGTCCGAAGAATTCAAAACCAAGTTTTCACCTTAGGAGTACGATAACTCATTAAAATTTGCATCGAAACATGAAAAATCATCGAAAAATGTATAATAAGTGTTAAAATGCTGTTTTTTCATGTTTCGATGCAAATTTGAATGGGTTATCGTACTCCGATTAAGGTGAAAACTTGGTTTTGAGTTCTTTAGGACCTAATGAACAAAATAAAAAATTAAAAAAAATTAAAAAAAATTTTTTTGTCCCATATAATTTTTAAATTTTCCGATCCAAGTCGGCACGGGTTATCATACTCCGATTGAGGTAAAAATTTATTTCTGAGTGCTTTAGGGCCTAATGAACAGAACAAGCCCGTATGCGTTTAAAAATATTGACTTTGACCAAATAAGGGACACCCTAATATATACATATGAATGAAAATACTGATGATTAATACACAAGTGATCACTTTTAAGAAAAAGTGCAAAATATACATAATATGTGTATAATGAGATTACTAAAATAAAATCTGTGATATTCTGGTTGACTATATTGAGGTAAGACTGTATAAATATAGCGATATATTTATACATATCCGATATACACATGTTGTGCAGACTGACAAAGCCATTAATTACTGATTGCCGATACTCGACGCTTGGCGCTCAATGAAATTTGCAGACACTTTCAAAGGGGGCGGGTCAGACAGAGAAGGAGTGGAGTGGGAGATAGGGGAGTGTGAGTCAAGGGGAATGTTCATAAAGTGGAAGTGGCAGTGGCAGCAGACGACCAACTTGCTTTGTGGCGCTAAGCGAAGCAGAAAGAACCGCAACGGGGGCCATCGTTGCAAATACAACAACGCATTCGCATACATAAATCACAGTTCTTATTCTCGATCTCTATCTCTTTCTCATTCTCATCTCTCACTCCTCTCACTCTTTCTGCAGCGATCTCTCACTCTCTAATCGCTGGCTCTCTGACCGTTATGACTTCCGCTCGAATTGAGATGAGCTCAGCTTCAAAGTCAACGATCTCCACACACAAAATTCAAAGCTTTGCTTCGTTTTGTGCATTTTTCAATAAAAAATACGCATGCGTCTGCATATGTGTATGTATGAGAGAGAGAGAGAGAGAGAGAGATAGAAAGAGGGAGAGCGATAGAGATAGCGAGAGAAACGACGACGACGACTTCCCGTGGTATATTCGATACGTCGCATTGTCCTTGAGCGTTTAGTCGAAATTTATGAAATACATTGAACTCCGGCCAGTAAATTAGTCACTTAAGGCAACAACAACAACGACAGCAACAGCAGCAATACAACACAACGCCAAAAAAAATATGATATACAACATAACAAAAGTTTTGCCGCGCGTCGCATTAACAAAAATTTCGTTGCATGTTCTTTTTTTTCTCATTTCATTTTCTTGAATTTTTGAATTTGTTGTGTAGCCATACACACACATTTGTTATGGCTTATGTGTGTGGCAGGGGTGTTGCTGTTGCTGTTGTTGTTGTTATTGTTATGCTTGCAAACGTTCAATCAAGTCGTTGACCGTTGATTTCTGCCGCTGTCAGAGGCCAATTCAAACTTTCAAATGCAACGGTCATCAGCCTTTTTAAGAAAAGAGACAAACAGAAGATCATATTGTGGGAAACAGACACAATTGAGATATCATCGGTGGGCTCATAAATATATTTCAACAACACTTTCTTATGTAACTTTAACAGACTTATCTGCCATATTCATATTCTGGGTGGTTTTCTTTTGAAAAAAGATATTAGTCAAATCTTAAGAAAAGTTTTAAAAAATATTACTTTAGTTAATTGGTCTACATCAGCTCAATAAATTGCATAAATCCTAAGATAATTTTGTTTATAAATGAAATGATTTAATTATAATTAATAAATTTTTATTTTAATTTATATTTATATTTATATTTAGTATAATTTTTCTTAGCTGGGTTTACAATAAAAAAATATGTTTCAAATTTATTGTAATGATATTTCTGACTAAGCGGTCAAATCACGTTTTTTGTAACTGGTCTTAGAAATGAAACACTTTAATCAGTTACAGACCTGAAAATTGGTTAGTTTCAAATTTGAATCTACTAAAGATACCCTTAATTAAAAGTTCGAATTAAGATCCTAGAACATTGTATTTCTGAAATCATTTAAAATTGTTTAAAAATTTTAAGAAAATTATTCGAAGAATTGAAATTTAAAACTTTGTTTAACCAATGTAGAAGATCTTTTTCATTAATTTTGAGAAATTTAATTTTGTCTTGAGTTGTAATTAATAGATCATAAGCCAATTACATAGTTTAAAAATTAAATTAGCAAAATAATTTTAGGCATATCTCCTTCAATACATATGTGTATTTAATTTGAAATCGCTTTAGAATGGCACTTATATCACTATATATTTTCTTCTGAATATCATGTAGCTTGATGCAATATTAAACTATTATTTTGAGCATAAAATTGCATACAATTTCTTAAATAAAGGGTCATTCTAAACACAATAATTTTTTAGTTCGAGTTAAAATAAGTTCGAGTTAAATTCGAATTAAGTAATTCAGTTTTCTTTGCAACACTTTCTAATCCTGTTTTGCTAGTTTAATATTTAGCACCCTTCGTGCTGCTTTCGTCACTAGCGCGGACTGCCGTCCGCAGTGATCCCACTGCTTTTAAGCACATCTAAATTGAAGTTATTACACCAACTCCGTTCACTCAATCTCCATGAAGGTCACTTTATGGCAGATCCCCCGTTGAGCAGTGTCATTATATTTGATATGATTGTGTGTTGTGTCTAGCTTCCGACCAGTGTTGCACTGCATCTAAATGACTACGACTATTGTGCTTATTTTGGCCTAAGCAATGTACACGGTACAGTACACGGCTCTAACCTCTCCCATGTTGCCCATTTCGTTCCGTTGCAATAAAAGTCGCATCAAAGTTAATGCGCCAGTTCATAAGCTCCCAAAACTGCACTTTTGTATTGGGCACCTGGGCCGAGCTGAGCTGAGCTGAGCTGAGTTGGCCATGTGGCAAGTGGCAAGTGGCATGTGGCACGTGGCACGCCCCTAAATATGCTGGTCCGCTGCTTGCTTGGCTGAAAGCTAAGCGGCTGGTAAACTTTGTCCTGGCCAAGGACTCGCATGGCAAAATCCTTTGCTTTTGTTTGCGCAAAAAATTGCATTAAACTTTTGCGCAAATTTCTTCTCCTTCTCCTTCTTCTTCTTCGTCTTTATATTGTTGTTATTCTCCATGTTGTTGTTGTGCAGGAGCAGCATTTTTCCTACACGTAATTCATATTTATGATGCTTCTTGGAGCTGCCAGGATGCGACTTACGCGCGCCTCAAAGTATGCAGCGGTTGGAAAACCAAGGGAAACGTGAAACGCTTGGGATGCCAATGAAACGGAAAGGGAAACGGTGGAATGGGAGAACGCGGGGCTGTCAAAGGGGGTTCTAAAAAACTTTGCTTAATTTAAAGTCAAGTGTCAACGCAAACTCCTCAAAGGGGCTCAACAGCTATCGACTCTTCAGGACCTCTTTGACTAGCAATCTTCACCTTCCTCTACCTCTGCCTCTGCCTCTGCCTCTCTCGTTCCCTCTCTCTTCCCCATTCTTCTTCTACTTCAAGTTGCGCTATTTGCGCGCTTTGACATGCAAAACGCGCGCTTCATTTGACATTTTCTTACATTTTCTAGTTTTTTTCGCTCGATTTTTTGTTTGTTCTTAGTTGTTTTTTGTTGTTGATGGAAACGCGACCGGGATCGAGTTCTTGCTTCATGCCAACCAATTTGCTGCCCCTCAAGTTCAGGTCCCGTTTTTTGCTGTTTGCTTTCCAAACCCTTTCATCAAAGGCGCCACGGCATTTTTTGCGGTTGCTGTTAATATGATTTTCCGCCAGCGCTTTTCCCTTTTTATTTTTTTGCTTTTCCACTCATTTTCTTTTATTTGCTCTAGTTAGCCTAATATTTTTTTTTTTGGATTTTTAATTTGGTAACTTGTTCAAAGTTCTGTTTGGTAGAAAACTATGAATGGGACCGATGGAAATGAAACGAAACGATGGTTTATGAAACTACTTGGCATAATTTGATAAACTTCCTGTAAGTTCCTGTCAACTACAACCAATTAATCAGTCATTTACATTTACAATCCCTCGTTTTCGTATCCGGAACGTTGAAAATGAAACGAAACGTTTGGAATTGAAACACTTGAACGTTGCTTGGGCAACGAGACTTAAACTCTTTTTAACTACAAGCTGTCAATTATGATTTTTGACGATATCTTGCACCTTGATGTTGTCTAGGGTTACAACGCCCGTCAGGTGTGTGATGTGTCATGGCAACCCTGTCGAATTCAGCCGGAAATTGTCGCCTCGTTCAACCCCTTATCAGTCAGTCATAATTCTTTTGCCGAGCTAAGTAATTGGCGATGTTCCATCAATGAAGTTGCTGTCAAGTGCAAGAGGCCTAAATAAAGTCGGGCCCCGTCGTCTGGCTGGGGGATTAACTGTCATGGCAACAACCTGTCAATATGCTACCCCCCAACCCTTCAGCTACCCTTTCAATACCACAAAATAAAGTGTGTGTGTGAGGGAGAAGAGAAGATCTGGGCTTGTATAAATAAGGAAATCAATTATTATGCCGACCAGCGGCAGCAATTGGCATTAATCTTAACGAGAGCCAGGACTTGAAACAGGACTAGGACTATGACTATGACTAGGAATGGAGTTATTGCAGCAGGCAGCAGTGCTCAAGTTCTAGCTAAGCTATTTGGGGCGTGGCAGACAGAGAGAGAAAGAGAGTGAGCTCAGAAAATGGGACAATGCGCTTTGGAAATGAAATGAATTCAGATGCCGGAATCGCATCGGGAGCAGAGAAAGCACAACAACAGCCAAAGCCAAAGCCAAAAGGGAAGACAAAGTTGAAGCTAAGGACGAGCAGCAGCAAGGAGAGAAGAACGATGCCAAAGTACAGTCAGCGAGCGTGGAAAACAACGGCGGCCATAAAGACGTCTGCTCCAGCTGGTGGGTGCGGGGAAGGGAGCGTGGAGCGGGCAGCGGGGGGAGGTAGAATCTGAGCTGCTGCTGCTGATGTAAACAGCGCTCCTCTCACCACCCACCTCCTATCTACTGTGCTCTTCCCACACAGAGGACATGCTTGTGACTCGACATCTGCCCTAATCATCAGTCCACCCCCCCTTCTTTCCCTCTCCCTCCCCTCTCTCTCTCCGCGCGTTAGTTTCATGAAAGCTTTTAGTTGTCTGCAAAATTTTCGGCGCCCTTTTTTTTCCTGCTCATCGTGCGTGTATATGTGTGTGTGTATGTGTGTTTGTGAGTATTTTTGGGGGTTGAATTTTTGGGTTCAGTGATAAGCACCAAGACAGGCGCACAGACGACAAGGAGAGCATGCTTCGCTCTGTCTCTCTGTGTGTGTGTGTGTGTGTGCGAGAGCTGTAAGCAGGGCATTGCACTTTTAGCTCCACACTCCACACACCTTCCACACTCCATCATCCACACTCCACCTTCCACACTCCACACTCTCCTCGCTCAATCCACATTCGACGCTTTCGCATCCCATTCGAATTCCACGCTTCTCTCAAAGAGTTGCAAAAGCTCTTTTGTTACTTTATGTTGTTGTTTCTTTTTTTTCTTGTTTTTTTGTTCTTTTAGTTAGTTTTTACCGCTCTTTTTTTTTAGTTTTGGGACTTTTTCGGCATTTGCTTTGGCAGCGCTTAGTGCTTTTCGTGAGCGTCAATTTATGCTGTGATATAATTACAAGATAAGCTTGGCAAGTCAACGGCGCACAGAGTTGTCGCAGGTGTCGTTTTATTTGGTGATGAAAATATGCTCCTGCTCCTATTTCTTGTGAATAAATCTTGTGGTAGTTTAGTAGTGAATAGAAGAGTACGATTGCAAATAGTAGTGTGATATTTACTAGGTGTGAAAAGGATAAAGAGAGTGAGGGAGTCAGAGTAAGACTTGAAGTCGACATCAATTATTGTAGTAAATAAAAGTTTGTAAATATTAAGCTTAATGAATATTTTAAATATACATTTGTCAAAAGATTAGAAATATTTGGAAATTGTAAATATCCTGAAACAAAATAAATATATACAGGCCTGTTCCGGTTTTCACTTTCGGTAAGATTTTGCGGAAGTGAATTTCTTTAACCTGCTCTAATATCGTTTCGGCGAAATTCTACGGATTTATTTCACATTGGGCTGATAAGTTTAAGTCCGATATAGTGAAAAAAGAAGCATTTTTAAATACTTAGCCTAAATGGATAGTGAATAAATGCATTTCACTAAATGCTTTAAAATAAAAGTGAAAACCGGAACAGGCCTGATTAATAGATATTCGGGTCTGTCAATAATTTTCGTTTTCAAAATGTTGGCTGTAGAGTCACCGGATTTAAAATTAAATACCATTTAAAGCATTAAAATTAATACCTAAAATTATAATTTGAAAATTATAATAATCTTGAACATTTTTAATTTAAAAATTATAATAATCTTGAACATTTTAAGAACGATTAACATCACTACTTCAAGTTTAAATATTTAATTTTTTTTAAATAGTTTTTTTAAAGAGTTGCTTCAATTGAATAACAAAATTCTAACAACGAAGTTTTAGTCTAATTTACCTTCGATCTGCTATATTAAACCTAAAAAACTTAAAATGAATTTTCGAAGCCGAGTTCGAAAAGTAAAAACAAGCCCATTTCGATCGAAACTGGGAACAGCAAATAGAAAAACGTTCGAATTCGTTTCTTTTTTACTTTTTGAAAACTTTCAAAATTCGGAACAGGCCTGAATATAAATATATACAAATAAAGATCTTTGCTATAACTAAACAAAATTTGAAAAAATTTCCGTTTAATTAATAAATGGTTTAAGTTTTGCTAAGATATATTACACAACTAAAAAACCATCTTAAGTTTTAGGAGTTATTTGGTAAATTTATTTTTTTTTAAATTAATTTAACCTAATTTAATTTTACAACAATATTTCAGAAGTAATAGGTCCAATTCTTAAAATTTAGCTTATGATTTCGCACTTTATTTACATTTCAATGAATTGTTGCATTGTTTTTAGCAACGTTGGCAACCCTGGCAAGCATGCAACAGTGGGCCACTAAAGGACAGTCTCCTATTCATACTCATACTTCAGTTCATTCTGAGATACTCACACTCAGATTCATTCAGATCTATCGCATTACGGTTACATTTACAGTTGCAGTTACAGTAACAATTACAGTTATGAGTACATTTACAGTTACATGGCCTCGTGAAGGATTCAGAGTAAAAGGCGCTCAGGAAAACGGACAACATTAAGTTACAATGCGAACAGAAGTTGGAATGAAGCGGGAAGTGAAACGTGTGGGGGAGCAGGAATGTTGTGGCAACTGAAACAGGAGTAATGAGGAGTAAGGGGGATGGAGGTGGTCGAGCAAAAGCCGAGCGATTTCCCGCGCAGCAGCAGCAGCTGAAAATTGTTGTGCAAGAGAAAAACAGGAAAAAGGGAAAAGGCAGTGGGAAAAATATCGATTGGTTTTTTCTTTTTTGTGTGTTTTGTTTTGTGTTTTCCTTTTTTTTTGGGTGGGTGGGCGTTGAGGTAAAGAGGGGGAGAGGGGACTGGAAAGAGGCCTGTTGGAATTTCCGTGTTGTGTTTGCTTTGTGGCCAGTAGCAGGAGGCAGGGGCAGGAAGGGAGGGAGGTAGGTGGAGGCAGGAGGTCGCTGTGTGCGTATTCGTTGACTTTGGCGCGAATTTTCGATTAATGAAAACGCGCGCGCTCACAAATTTCCATCAACGATGTTGCAACAACGGAACAAGGGAAAGCCATGGGGCAGCTGCAACAACAATAACAACAAAGAGCTGCACGTCTGTCAAATAATGCTGCTGATGCTGCTGCCACGGGCCATGTGGCATGTGGGGCAAGGAGGCAGACAGGCAGACAGACAGACAGAAGGGGAATTGGACACATTCCAACTGCGCTTTCAACTGCCAACGATGGACGCCCGGCGAGCAGAGAAATCACACAGACTCCAAAAGCGTTGTGGGGATAAAGAACTCGCGAATTGAACAACAACAACAACAACAAGAACAACAACTGCAACAATAACGGAGAGAGAACAAGGCGAACAACGACAGCAAAATCTGGCAGTCAGAAATGCTGACATTTTCCCAGCGACAGCTGTCAAAAGGACGAAATGCCAAGGGAAGGACATTGCGATATGGAAAGGGATATGTGTGTGTGTGTGTGTGTGTGTGCATGTAGATGTGAATATGGATACGGATACGGATGTGGCATCAACTGAGGCTACTTTAATGTCTTGCGGTAGGTTTCGTTATTTTCGGGCCTGCGTCTCTCTCTCTCTCCCTCTCTCTCTCGTTATGCAAATTTTATTGATATGCCATGGCAAACGATAACGATTATGTAAAAGTTTTTTTGCATGGTTAAAACGATTTTAATACTCACAGTTTATGGGATTCCCCCGATCCCTGTTTGCACATGGGAGCAATCCTCGTGCCAACTGCCTCCTGCCACTTGAGTCCAAACAGAACTGAGGACTTTTCATGCTAGCTGATTATGACATGCCTAGAAACGGCCACTGGGAGGCACGTTTGAATTAGGGATGGCAGTGGGGTTGGGGTAGTGGGTGGTAGGGGGTGGTAGGGGCAGTACGGCTTGCAAGGTTCACTTAAATTGTTTGTTTATAAATAAAGCAGGCGACTATTGATTAAAATTGCGCTTTAAAAATTCATTAAATGGTCGCTTAGTTCAAATTGTACACCAGACACACACACACACGCACACACACACATACACACACACATTTGCATACATACAAAATGAGCTTCATGTTAAAGATGAGCTTTGGGGTTGCCTCATTGCGGTTTTTCCGGGTGCACATGTTGAATGCTGCAAAGGCTTTAAACGCCGCAAAATATGCTGAGAATTTGTGCAAGAGCGGATCACAAATCTAAATCGTAAAATATAACGAAATTTTATAGAAAGTTATGTAATATAAAAAAGATTATTAAAAGATACAAATATTTTATCAACGACTTTATCACAAAAAAAATCTTTGTATAAAATAATTTTAAGTCGTAAATAATCAATAAGAACTAAAGTATTTTTAATGAAATATAAAATGAGAAAAAAGATAAAGTGTTAAAAATATCATAAATAATAAATAAAAATAAAGATAAGAATGAGTATGAAAAGTGCAACCCGATTGGGTAATATTATATTACATATTCCTATATTATATACTAAATATAATTTACTTGACTTTCCCTTAGCTTAAAAGAATCCAAATAATGTTTAGTTTATATTATTTAATCTAATATAAACTACACAATAAATAGATTTCACAAAATAATAATAATAATAATGAATATTATAAATTTCTATACTTCACTTTACCTTTAAAAACTTACATTAATTATCTTGATTATTTTCTAAGCAAATCTGGGAAAAGTAGATCTGTCATTTAAGTTGAACATCCATTAAACCCTAAAAACCTTAAGATTCTTTTGAAAATTCTGAAATTCTAAACTTAAGTACACTCTTAACTCTATAACTCAGCAAAGTGTATTTGCCCCTGCACTACTGAAAATTTACCTATTGCCTAACAAAATTTGATCGATGTCTTGTGATTTACTGAATGAAAAGTATTTCAATGAAATGTTGTTTTTGTTTTCCGACCGCCCACCAATGGAATTTTCATGGGTCGCTTATCAGCGCTGATAAGTGAAATTCCCCCAAAAAGGCAGACGGAAGATATGAAGAAATTCATTGAGGAAAATAAACTTTGTGTGGAAATTACGAAAAAATGTCAATAATCAATTTCGACGATGATAAGTTATCGAAGTAGCTCGTAATTGTAACTGTATCTACAGCTGTGTAACGGTACACTCTAAATGCACCCACAGCTGGGTCTGGAATTCCGGGAATGGCAAGGGGAATGGAACTTGGACTGAGACTGAGACGGAAACTGAAACTGGCAAGTGGATGGATTTGACATTATCTGCAATAAAGATTACAAGTTGACTTCTTGTTTGGCTTTGGCTTTGCCTTTTGACTGCATGTCATAAAAAGGTTTTATGATGCCGACGTCAATGGAAGGAGGAGCATGAACAGATGGTGGAGAAGAAGGGGAAAAAGAAGGGAGGAAGGCAGAGGGAGGAGCGCCTGCAGGTGCCCCCAAAGACGAATTTGTTGCATGTCTTTCGCCTCGATTCGTTTTAGAGCTGTGATTATATTATCTTGATTTACGTTTACATTTTTTTTAGTGGCACTTTTTCCCCTACCCTTTTCTCTATTCCATCAACAAGTGAAAGTGCAACGTCATGGCACTAGACGAACCGAGAGCAAATGAAGTGAGCAGTGGGAGTTTTTTAAGCGAGTTTGAGGTCGTTACAGACAATTTCTGGCTTATCTTTTATTTGCATTAAAAAATATTTACACAGCACTGTGAATGAAATAAACTGTGAAAACTGTGGAGTTGGAGCAGAGAAAGGGGAAGGGGAAGGGGCAGAAAAGCGATAAGAAGAGGCTAAGGAAAACCGTCAAAAAATGCAGTAGAAAATAAAGCAAAGGTTTTAATAACAAAATATGCTGGTAACTCGAGGATAAACGAGCGGAAAAGTTAAGAAGTGCCCAGTTGGAGGGTTACTCAAATGATGAAAAGTTCACAGGAAAAACAAGAGAAAAAGAAAAAAATTTCATGCAATATTGCATTTGCCAAGTGTAAGAAAAACAATTTAATGCCCGTCACAAAACAGACACCTTAATAAAAATACAAATCATTTGGGCATTTTCTATTCTTAGAGCTATCGATTTAAATTAACAGCTGATGTAGTGAAACAGGAACTTAAAGTAAGTAGTAGGAGATATCAATTCTAGATAATGTTAATATAATATTATGGAGCACTATGCTATTTTCGGTATTTTAAGTTAAATACATCTTTACCAAATATTAACCAATATTGAAGCATTATGCAGATTCAATCAACTACTTACCTATATATTGATTCAGCATCTAAATATTGTTCATTTTGGAAAATTTAATTTTTTTTTTTTTAATATTTCTGCTTGACATATTTTCAAAAATTTCGAATTCTCATAACTTTGTCAAAGCTAGACCGATTTTAATAAATATGGTCTTTTTAATATATTTTTGACAATTGATTTGATGATGCATCTTAATCATACCTGTTAAATCTCGATTAGAATTACTAATCAATTAGATTATTTATTAGAAATAATCGTAAAGATTATATAATTCACTGTTGAAAAGTTTGTGATAATCTAATGATTACGATTAGAAAAAATCAAAAAAAAATCTAGAATTATTACGATTATTCAAAAAAATCAGAAAAAATCAAAAAAAATCAAAAATAATCGTTTTGGGGTATTTCGGATTATTTTTGATTTTTTCTGATTTTTTCTGATTTTTTGATTTTTTACGATTATTTAGTAAAAAACCAAATTATTTTCACAATCAAAGTAGCCAAAGCTTTTGATTATAGTTGCTTTGTGCTGTCTAAAGCAGTTAAATTCAGAAGAAAGAAGGAGGCAGCTACAACAATTCCGTAGCTCACTAGTTAGAGTTGCTGACCTGTCAGTTCCAGTTTGAAAAAAAACTGGGTTCGATTCCCCCCGTCATAAGTTCTTCGGAATGAAACGCAAAAATATAGTATTCAATTTTTTTTTTTTTAATCAAAAGAGTCAAGAAAATAATTGCTTGCAGAATATTGGAGAGCTAAGCGGAGCGCTCAAGAGGTCCACATTTATTGCGTATACTTTATTGCGTATACTTTGATTGTGAAAATAATTTGGTTTTTTACTAAATAATCGTAAAAAATCGAAAAATCAGAAAAAATCAGAAAAAATCAAAAATAATCCGAAATACCCCAAAACGATTATTTTTGATTTTTTTTGATTTTTTCTGATTTTTTTGAATAATCGTAATAATTCTAGATTTTTTTTTTGATTTTTTCTAATCGTAATCATTAGATAATTGGGCAAAACCCAAAATAATCGTAATTTAATCATTGGTTCGACTTTTAAACAAAAATAATTTAATTACTAATGATTATGATTACTAATCATTATTTAACAGGTATGATCTTAATATTGTTAATTTGGTTAAATTTAAATTTTTTTCAAAATTTTCATGGTATACTTTGTTTGATTTTTATAAATACTGTCTTTTAAAACATTAAATTCATTTAAATATTTACATAAAAAATAAAAATATACCATTTTCGAACCAACATTGACTTTATTTCTTTTGTTATAAAAATGATGAAAAACTTTAAACTGTTATTGAAAGTTCAATAAAATAATTCTGTTAATCTTCTCAATTCAATGAATTCAACTGCCAGCCATGAAGTCATGTTTTCTTTCGATTTCCTTTCAATTTAAATTTGTCCCTAGGCAAAGTAGAAGAACTTGCGGCATAATTAGATTAACTATTGGCAAATAAAATGTTGTGTGTGATTTTAACGTTGTTTCCATTTACTTGCCCCAACCAATTAAAATGTTCTCTCCTTATATTCCCAATGCTTTTGTCTTCTTCTTTTTCTCCGTTTCTCAATCATTAAAATCGCCCAGTTGGGGAATTGTGTGTTAAACTGGGAAAACTCTTCGATATGGAAGCCCTCAAGGGCAGCCGAGACAATGACAGCACTTAGAGACATCAAAAAGCGATGCAAAAGTCTCTCAACGGCAACCAGTTGGCATTTGTCTTCCCCCTTGCCCCCTTCCCCCGCAGTTTTCCACCCCACTCCCACTTTCAACCATAATGCCAAATGCGTCGCCCTTTTCATTTAATATAAAGCAATTTTCCTCTCAAATTCACTTCAATAAACAATTTTAGGCAGACATACAGATACACACACACTCACACTCACACTCACACACACACACACACACACACACACACATATGCACAGATCAAAAGCAAACAAAAGCGCGACTTTTGAAAGGTCGCGCCGCGAACTGAAGCCTCGCACCACAGCACCACCCACTTCTCAATTACATACAGCACCACAATTGAACTTAAAGTAGGTGGAATAGTTTAACAGCGATAATTAGGCGCAACTGAACCAATCATTTTCATATAATTTTCCATTTCCACACACCGCAAAAGGAATTTGAAGGCGGGAGTTTCTTTAAGATATTTAAAAATATCAAGAAGTCAACATTTGATAGTATTTAAACTTAGGCTTTATGTTTAGTAAGTCAAGATCAGAGCACAGCTTTTGAAGCTTAACCTAAACCTTAACCATTGTCACTTAAATCATTTATTTATAGACACAAAAAAAAAAGTTCTTTAATTTATCTCGATTCGTTCTGAAATTTTTTTTAATTTCGTCTTAAAATTTTAATAAAAATTGATTGATTAAGAGATTTTATGTATATACATAAAGTGTAAAAGAATCTTCTTTTCCAAGAAGAGATATCTGTTTTTAATATTTAAGCATTTTTAATTTTATAACTTGCCACTCAGCTGCACCATTGTCACTTTATTGAAGTTATTTCTGTACATATTAATTTACTACATTTTAGCTCAGTCTCCATTTTTCCATATTAAAAAGATTTAAAAATATAAAAAAAAAATCATTTGAAGTATGTCTTTTTTCTATTATGCCCACACCTCCATTGTCAGTTTAACAGTACTTATTTTCAATTTATTTATCCACAATTTATCACTTAATATTTCGGTGAAATTTAGATTATTTTCATTTCTGTTTATACAGTATGCTTTCAATTGTCATTCCCACGCAGTCTCTATTTTCCAGGGTATTTGATTAAGTGGCAGATCTTCCGTTGCCCCACTCTTCGCTTCGTCCTGTCGTTCTCTTTCGCTGCTGTCCTGTCGTTTCTTTGGTTGCTTGCTCGTGGCAATTATTGAAAATTGTCAACTGTGAAAACAACGCATGATTCACAGGATGCGATGCTGCGACAGGCGAATTGACAGGCGAGGACAAAGCAGACAACGCGTCCTTAAATGATGAATGGGTGGAACAAGGGAGGGAGAGGGTTTGGGGTTGGAGGGGTTGGGACTAGTTGTGGAACTGGCGCAAACAACGTCAGACAAGTGGCAACTGCTTGGCCTCGACATGACTAACAAGAAAGTCGCCCAGAGTCCTTTAGTCCTTCGTGCCGAGTCCTTGGTCCTTGTTGTGTGTGTGTGTGTGTGTGGTTGGCTCATTGTGCTCTCGCTGCCTCGTTGTCTGTCTCAAGTGGGAAAAACTGTGAACCGTTTATAAAGCACACACACACACACACACACACACAAACTTGACCCAATTCGTGGGCACATTGTGCGTGTGTTTATCCTTGACGCTGGTGAAAAATGGCGTTTATGAAGCGCTTATTGTGTTTGAATTGTGGCGCCCGCTTTTGGAGCTGCTTCCGTTTCCGCACTTGAATGGCGTGCGCCACAATGGACACACCAACCACCCTCCTCTACCCCCTCCCCTACCCCCTATCACATTTGTTGCTTTTGCTGTTGTGTTTGGCATGCGCCGTTGCCTTTGTCCAGTTTTTGTCGCACGCTTCATCCCCCCGCCACTTGCCCCACCCCAGTGGCATCCGTAACATTTTACGCATCTATGGGCCTACCACCCCCCACCCCCTACCCACTCTGCTGGACACTTTGACAGCCACCGGAAAACGGAAGCGGAAATTTCGTGCCCATGCGTTTTCATTTTTCGTGTTGACACCCCAACGGGGGGCGGAGGGGGAATGAAAGCGGCCAGCTTTCACATGTGTGCTGTGTGGTGGTTATTTGTGGTATAGATTGACCATCCATCCCCTCAGTTTACTTGCCCCCTTCCCTTACCTCCCCTTTCCGCCCTCTTCGTTTCTTCCCACGGCATAAACAAGTCTTAACAAGACATTGAAAAGCAAACCGCAAGTGCTTCGAGCACAAGTTTTGTGGGTGAGTTTTCCTTTTCCCCTGCTCGCTTTTCAGTTGGTGGGAGAGAGGAGGGGGAGGATTGAAAGTCGCTTTTAGAAATTCCAAACACGGCAAGGTCTTCCTTTTTTTTGAATTTTTGTAAACTTTTGTTTCGATCTATTTCGTTTGATTTGTGGGCCTGTCTCGTCGCAGGAAAAACAACAGGGTGAGGGGGAGGCAGGAGGGGATGGGGTGGCTTAGGACGAAAGCGAGTCTTGTCTGAGACACCCTACGATTCCAAATTGGGTCATGTGAATTGACAGCAAAGGTTTGTCAATATAAACAGGAATAACATGAAAACAGAACTTGTTTTAAGCATTTGCTGTTTTAATTATTTTTTGAATTTGACTGAATTACAAATATTTTAAATATTTATTTAATAAATTCTAAAATATTTTAATTTTAATTAAATTTTAATGTCACTAAAAGATTAGCTTACATTTAAATCTTTTTCAATTTCCCCTATCAAAATTCCAAAAATAAGACTATTCATAATTTATTATCTTTTATATATCTATTCACATTCTACCCCATTTAACTCTCTATTGCTCTCATCTTTCACATCCCTTTTTAAACGCTTTCCTTAAACGTTTCATCATTTAACTATCATTGCTTTAAAATCAATAGTTCAACTTCCTCTTTTCCCAGTTCTTATCCAACTGTCAAGTCTGATTACAGCTCATTCCCAGTCTCCAACATGCCGATTCCCTTATCATCTTCTCCCGTTCCCTCCTCGTCCTCTTTTTCCGTCTCCTTCTCCTTCTCCATCTCAATCCATTTCAAGATATTTTTTAATAAAATGTAAATTATGCGTCCTCGTTTGATAAATGTCCATTGAAAAAGTTTTTTAGTTCAATGTGTTGCCTTTGTTTTTGCCTTTTTTACAATGTGTCTCTGTGTGTGTGTGTTTTGTGTGTGTGTGTGTGTGTTTTATGTGTGTGGTTTTCTGTGGTTTTTCAGTGGCTCCAATATTTTATGCATAGTTGACACGAAATGCGTAACAAATCGTTTCAAAGTCGATGCTTCTGCCACGGCATTAAATTTATAGTTCTTAAGCCCCACCCCCGCCCACGCCCCCTGCACACGTCAGGGGTGTAGAGGGCGGTTGCCGCTCTTAGGGTGACGAGGGGAAGGTTGTCGTAGATGCTGCCTGGCAGATCTGATGACCATTTCCCATTGTTGTTGTTGCTGCTGGCGCTCAAATCAAAAATAAATAAATATAAAACCAGTGACAGGCAGCTAGAAAGCTTGTACGGGGTGCTGTAGATGGCAGAGAGGGGAGTTGTGATTGGAGGGCGGGTGATAAGGGAGGGGGCTAAGGGGGAGATACGTGGATAACTAGAAGCAGCTGGGCTAATAAAAAGCGAATTTGCATTGAGTTTCCACGCACGTCTCGCATGAGAAATGCAGAAAAAGACAACAGATATGGGAGTGATTGACTTGTGAATACCCTCGAAAAAATTAGAGCTAAGAAAGATCTACAAAAATTGATTTTATTATATGGGAATATATTCAGATAACAATTTATAAATAATAAGCTAAATTCGAGATGTTGTTGCAAATTTTGGATAATACCCTGTAATAAAAATCGGTTTTATGTCTCTCTATCTACAGTCTCTCACTGTCCTCCATGGTCACTTTATAGTTTATAGTGTATTATTAACAATTACTTTAATTATAGAAAAGTAAAAACTTACTTTTAGAATCTCTGGCGATATATATTAACATATAATGTAGAATATAATATTTACTCTATTGATGTATGATGTAAATTTCCAATCCTCCATTGTCACTTTAAAGTCAAACTGAACATAATATTAACTCTGTTAATTTAGTTCCTAACTATTAATATTTCAATTTTCCCTTCTTCTTCGAATTTTTTACATTTTCTCTGACTAATTAATTAGAACCTTTATTAATCCGATCTCATCTCTACTTTAAACTAAATCGTATACTCTTCCTAACATATCAAAGAGCATCAGCTCAGTACACTTTACCCTGTTCCCTGTCCTGCTCTTCCCCTTCAGTTCTTTACCTCAACCAAATTCCCAATTTGTGTATCATCTAAAAAGAAAAAAGAAAAGAACGAAATTGGCCATCAGCAAAGTTGGTTTCATTCGGTTTTGTTTACAAACAAAACGTTGGGACCAAACAAAAGCAAACAAATCTCCAAAGCTAACCAAGTCCCCCTCCCCTTACCCCTTACCCCTTACCCCTTTTTATTATCCACTCTTCAATCTGCTTTCTTCTCTCGGAACACAGTGCTTAAACCACAAATCGAGTTGCCCAAAAAAATGCAACTCTGCATTTGTCTGCGCGCCTTTTTCGGGGCGTTCAATTTGCGCGCCAAATGCAGATAAGGCAGAGACAGAGACAGAGACAAAAAAGGGGATACAGGGGGAGTGAGGGAGTGGCCTCGCTGCTGGATATCGGGTTACAGCGCCAGATTCTCCCCAAGCTCCGCAATTCTCGCTTTTAATTGAAAATGCCCGTGCGAGGCGTCGTCGTCGTCGTCGGAGCTCGTAACTTGACATCGAAGTAGGCGACAGTGGCAACTGGATAGTAGGGAGAGAGGAGAGAGTGTGGAGAGGGGTAGGGGAGGCAGCTGTAACTGCGGCATCTGCGGCAGCGCACGTGCAACGGCTTTTGTCAAAGTGTCGCCACGTCGACGTTGCAAATTTCGCGCTTTTGGCGGGAAACTTTTGTAAACAGGCCGCAGTTAAAGTTTCCATCCCCTATCCCCCCCCCCCCCTCAGTCTGTGGGCTTCATATTTATTCACGCCAACGTGGACAAATGAAGCAGACTGTACAGAGGCGGAGGGGGCATGGTAAAGAGAGAGGGGGGTGAAAAACATGTCAGATTTTATGAAACCCAAACATTTGGTCGGTTCATGTGAACCCACGCTAATCCATTTTCGCAAACAGACAGGGACAAGGGAAGGGAGAGGGGAGTGTAGAGTAGGGAAAGAGAGGGAAGACGTAGGGGAACTCAACAGAGACAGCTACAGAAAAGAGTACGGAAAGAGGTAGAGCAAAATCAGGTGGGGTAGGGTTAGGTCTAATGCAAACAGATCTGGCGTTATCATTCAGCGAGAGGGAGGGGTTGAGAGTAGGGTCTGGGATCTGGTCTGAAGTCTGGAGTCTGGTCTCCGGTCTGGGTGGCGACCGGTTATGTAAGCCGACGACCATTTGCCGTCTTGCTCATTCGCATTCGGCGAAATTAGTTTTATGCAAATGCTGAGCACATAAATTTGCTCTATAAAAACTTGAGGACGCACTAGACGCACAAAGGGGTTTAAAGGGGGTTGACAGGGGGAAAGGGGAAGGGAGTTGCATACAAAAGCTGGCTGCAATTGGTGACCAATACGACTTGGACTTCCACTTTCGCCTTGATGTCTTTTGCGGCAAATAAATATATATATGTATTACTTTGTGTGGCCAGGTGGGCAATCCAGGTGTGGAGCTATTGTGAGACCCACAAAGCCGATGAAGATGATAGGATTGGATAATGCTCGTATTGGATTGAAAGAGTCTGTGCAAAAGTGAAATGAGCTCAGCTGAGAGTGTTTGATTATGCAATTGAGGAGAATGCTTTTATGTGAATGGATTGATCTAATAGTTTAAGGATTTGATTAACTTCATCAATCTTAGACTCTTCTGAGCATAACTTATATTTAATCTACATCTCATTAGTTGATATCGAGACTCTCATAAGAAATAAGATATATTTCATGAGATTTTCATATTTATATTATTTTAAAATTAATTTTTAACAACTGTTGATATTTTCTCTAAAACAGTGGTGGGCACGCATGGGCTCCGGGAGCTAGCGGCTGCTCCCATCTTTGTTTCTGCCTATTTGACACTTAAAATTTATGACCATCATAAAAATTAACAACAACAACATAGCAGAGGCAAAAAAAAACACAATTATTACTCTACCATAAGGAATATCTTTCCTTTTACATATTTTAAAAATCTCTTGCCATCTTCCGTTTACTCAAAGTTTTCCTACTGTATCGATTTTGTAAGCTGTCATCATAAACAGCTCAAAGTTCAATTCAATACCAATTTCAATTCCAATTCCCCTTAAAGAAGCACTAAATCTTCCCTCCCCCCCTGCTGTCTTTACACTCGTGGGGACTAACCCAGTTCCAAGTGAGATATCAGAAATCTAAACAGGCATCCAAAGTCATAAATCAGCTGATGTCTCATAATTCAGTGCCCGAAAGGCCACGGAGAAGGAGAGTAGGAATGGGCAGTGGGTGTAGTGGAAAAAGGAAGCA
The DNA here is from genome assembly GCA_037043495.1 of Drosophila recens. Lineage (NCBI taxonomy): Eukaryota > Metazoa > Arthropoda > Insecta > Diptera > Drosophilidae > Drosophila > Drosophila recens. Next base: position 18,974 of record JBAMBJ010001858.1, on the reverse strand, counting down.
GAGAAGTCGGAGGAATCGAACGCATTTGGAATTCCATTGCTAAACGATCGTTTAGCGAGTGGAATGGGAATGGGGACGGAAAGGAATTGGAGGACACACGCACAGATAATAATTCAGCGAGAAAGAAGGAGGAGAAGGAGAAGAAGGAGGAGCAGTTGGTCACCTTGTGAAGTCAATAATAGCCAAAGTGAAGTTGTTGTTGGTGGTGCGTGTGTGTTCCATGTGTGTGTGTGTGTGTGGCAAGCAGCCCGTCGACAGCTGAGTTATCGCTTTGTTTACATGATAATGAAAATGCAACGCGGAGTGTGAAACTCAAATCGGAGTGAGGCACGCAACGAATGTCACGTACGCACTTCAAACGTTGACGAACACATGAAAAGGGAAGGCGAATAGGCATGGGTATGGGTATGAGGGCGGGGGAACCGTTGCGACACCCCCTTCCCCGTCCATGCCTCACCTGCCACGCCTTGAGATTAACACGTCCACCTGGAGCGCATCCGTCACATGGATTAATGCGGCGATTTGACACTGAATTGGGGCAACCAGAACGGAACCTGGAACATCCCAGATAATCTATGTGCGAGAGAGGAGGGTAACACTGTACAGTGTACAGTCTACACACAGTTCTTCCCCCATTTCACTTGCCCAATGTTTGACCAGCGATTGTGTTATCAGAATTTGTTAATTTTTTGTGTTGGTTTTTTTTTTATATTTAAAATTTCCCAGTTTGAAATTAGGAAATTAATTATTAATCTCCCATTTCAAACAAAATAAATGATATGTGCTGACTTTATGAATGAGTAAGCGATTGACTATGGAACAATAGTTTCTATTTATGCCTGAACTTGGGAAATACTTATTTTAAATTCATAAAAAAATTTGGATGGGAAACTGTATTACGAACTATTTCAAATATCAAATTGGTTTTCAAAAATCTATCATCAATCTTTAGATCGGAAAATAAATGTAATTTTCGAGTTTAAAAAAGTATTTATTAAAAATGTTTAGCTCAAATTTTAATTATTAAAGTCCACTAGGTCTGAAATACCATACTTGTAAGTAATGATTATTAATCATGGTCATTAGTAACTAGATTATTTTTCTCTAAAAGTCGAACTAATGATTAAATGACCATTATATTCGGTTTTGCCCAATTATTTAATGATTACGACTATTGTCCAAAAAATCAGAAATAATCCAAAATTATTAAAATTATTTAAAAATAGTAGGAAGTAACCAAAAATAATCTTTTAAAGTAGTCGGACTATTTTTGATTACGATAATTGTTTATTTTAGTTTTTTTTTAATATTATTTTTGAGTTTGGTTCAAAATAATTTGTTTTTTACAAAATAGTCAAAAGTAATCTAAGAAAAAAAAAGCTAATATAATCAGACATAATCAAAAAAAAACTGTCAACTTAAAAAGATGATTTGTGATTATTTTTTGATTATTTCGGACTATTTTTGAATAATTGTAATATTTTAGATTATTTATAATTTCTTGTAATCGTAATCATTAAATAAAGTCACTACGATTATTTCCAAAAATAATTTAATTGATTTATAATTCTAATTAAAATTTAACAAGTTTGTCTAAACTTAGATATTCTTTAAATTAAATAAAATCTGTACTTTATCCAAGAAAGAAATATACACAAAAGGAACAAAATATAATAAAATAACGATAATTTAACATAAAAAACATAAAATCTTTACTTTCTTAAATTCTACTTTTAAGCGAAATATTAGTTTTAAAATAAAAATTGATTTTAAAACTTTGTCCAGCTAATTCTTTTTGAAAACAATCTTTTATGTTATTCAGATTATTAAAAATTACCCTTCATTTGTGTAACTATTGTATAATTTTTAATTTCAACTAACAGCACATTAATTTCAAACTGTACCTATTCAAATGCCCCGCAGTGTGTGCACAAAAGTCACAAATTTCTTGCCAGATCGTCAAATCTGGTTGACCATTTTGGGCTATTAAAAAGGAAGTTAATTTCCAAGAAGCAGATCTGCGTACTACGCGTAATACCCAAAAACCAATTCCCAGATGTTGTTGTTATTTGAGAGAGAACCAAAATGTTGTTCCAAGTAAATGCCTATCGAATGTAATCGCCTATCGGCGGTGTAATTCCAGAATGTTCTGCTCGCTATACGCACAAAGCAGCGACGCGTCCCTCTGCCCACACACACACACACATACGCACAGAGCGCAGCGGCAATCTGCACAACTACAACAACAACAAAGCGCCGTCAACAGTGTCTGCTTCTTCTTCTTCTTCTTGTCTTCAGTTTTTGTTTTTATTTCGCTTTTCGTTACGAGACCTTTTACACGCGCGCACACAGGCACACAGACGTACCGTCTGCTGCCTACCCACCCCGTCCCCCCTGAACATACACACACACACACACTTGGACAACCATTAAAACGTTGTAAAATTACAACAGCGAACGGCGAGGCACAAGTGAAATTGGCACGAGGCGCTTCGTCGGCTGCTATTGTGAAATTCTCATTCCACGCACACACACACACACACACACTCATACATACATGCAGAGAGCAGCAGCACAGAGAGAGACTCGCTCAGACGCACACAAATTATAATTGTTTGTTATTCTTTTGTCTCGCTCGCACGCTGGTTATCGGATTTCAGAAAGGCACAGAAGAAGCAGCAACACAACGCAACGCAACGCAGAGGCAACTGAAAAAATGCTCAAATACCAAATACTACTGCATACTACTACGACAAGAACAACAACAACAACAACCACCACCATCAGCAAGTTGAGTTCAGTTCAGTTGAGTTCAGTTCGTTCTCTTTAGCTCTCGCCCCATCTCTGTCTATCTGTACACATACACACAGCGACAGAAACGAGGCCCCAACCATTCCATTCATCGTTGGGGCATCGCGTAGTAGAGCGAGACAGAAGACCAACAGAGAGGCGAGTGCGAGTACAGACGCCGCTGCCGCCGCTGTCGACGCCGCCGCCGCCGCCGCAACGAAGAAGAAGGAAAACAAAATTATTTACGATTTATTTTGATCCAGCGCTTGTCGACGAGGGGTTTTTATGTCAGCGGCAAGTCGGGGGTTGCCTGACTCGAATGGGAATGGAAACACAGCGGGTACAGTTGGCAATGGCACGCAGAGAGTGCGCGCGAAAACCGTAAGAGAGCGTCGTAAAATGAATTGTGGAACGTAAGTATTCATTTGCCAGCTACTCTTCTGGCCCATTGCCGTGGCATTCCTATGAGGAAACGAAATGGCAAACGAACACGCGGTTAGTGCTCTCTTTCACCATGCATACACTTTCGTAACAATGCGAGAGAGTGCGCTCTTGCGCTTGCCTGCTCTGTTTTTGCTGGCATTCTGCCTCTCCCCACTCTAGTTCGTTACAAACTGCTTCTTCTTGCGCCGTCGCTGTCGCTGTCGCTGCTGTTGTTGTTTTTTGTTGTAAACTGTACGCGAATGGTATTTGTTTTTGTTATTGTTCGTATGTACTACGTACGTTTTACGTACCGTTTGTAAATTGATCAAATTTTCCTCTGTTTCCCATCGTCATTTTCCATTCCCCTTCCATCACGAGTTCATAAAATTGGAAATGTAAAGTTTATTGGCGCGCTTTTTGTCCCCCCCACAAGGTGTGTACACATTGAAAAGTTCTAGGGGAGGGAGTCGTTTGTCTCTCTCCCTCTCTCACCTTCTTTGGCTGCTCTTAAAATGCACTACAAATCAAAATAAACAATTCTCGTGCTCCTATTTTCTTCTCAAAGTTGAATGAACCCCGCCCCGTCTTCAAGGGGGGCGAAAATCTTCCATGCTTCTAAAGATGATAATGATGTTGTTGTTCTTAATGATGATGATGACGATAATATACCAAATAAAGGCGCTGGCAATGGGGCGTGGCATGTGAAAAGGTAACGTTATCTATTTTTATCAACAATGCGATTTGAATAAATGAACGTGAAATGAACTCATAACAATCTGCAAAGAGAGATACCGTTACATGCGAGGGAAGGGGTAACTGCCTGATAAGATACAACGCAAGGATATACAGTATGTCAAGTAATTGTTTTGACAAAATAAAAAACTACTTATTTTTTCGGTTTATATTATAATGTGAATCTTAAATCAAATAAAAATTATTTTTAAATATAAATAATTAAACTATTCTTTTATTCTTTGTCAGAACAATTACTTGACACACTGTACAGCCATAACTTGTCTCATAACTCAGCCTGACTTCTAGTTTATTATAAACAAAATCGTTTGAATATTTATTAGCACTAAAAGAAAAGAAAGAACACTAAAAGAAATCAATCAAAAACAACCCTGAACAAAAAAGGAATAAAGAAGAACAATAATACACGAATATTGGGAGACAATAGCAACAATAACAACGGCAAATATAAATACAATATAAAAAAAGTCAAGTAAAGAAAGGAAAGGAAAATGAAAGCAATGAAATGTGCGTGATGAGTGAATGAATGTAACTGTAAATTGGGGAGTTGACTAAAGCAACTGTAACTGGAACTGGAATGGGGAGTGGAAGATGGAGGGGAAACTGGGAGTGGGAACGTGGAATTGACACTGGAGGGCGCTGAATGATCAAGGTTCGTTTTCTGTTCTTGGTTATCCAGATATTGAAATATATTTTGTAAATACATAATGTAAAAACACAAAATATCAAATAATATGAACAGAAATTATTAATAATTTTGACATAAACGCATAAAAAGACTTTCTCTTATTAATTTAACTATCTATATTTTCATCTAAATATATCTAGATCGATATACAGTCGAAATTCCCTAACTCGAATCACCATTATCCACGAAAAAAGTTCGAGTTAGGGAGACTTCGAGTTAGGGAATTTTTTTTTAGTTTTTTAAATGAAACTACAATTTCATTCATTCATAAACACATTTCAAATTGCAAACTTTTCTTGTTATTTTCAACAAAAAAAAACTTCAGTTTGTTCAAGACCTGTCGATATTCGCAAAAATAGGTTTTATCGTTCTTTTGCTGTATCCAGAAGACGTCCCCGAATCAAATGACATAATTAATTTTCCATTTTTTAATATAATTTAAACTGGTCCACTTTACAATTTCTTAACAAATAACTTTAAAAATTTCTTAAAGAGATACAAATTTGAATACACGTGCTGGTGCCATGATAAATATTATTGAGCTGGTGCGCTGACAAAGAAGTACATTTCGAACATCTTTCCTATAGCAATTTCACAAGTCAAAAAAAATTGTTGATGCAATATTTTATCATATTACATCACCATATGTTAATGTACATCAATATTACATATCCAAACGATCCGTTAACAAAAGCATAAAGCAGAAAAGAAAAAAAATGCAAACTTTATTGGAGATTTTCCCGAAAAATTCGACTTACAGAAGTACGGGCCAATATTTTTGTTTGAGTTAGGGAGAAATTCGAGTTAGGGAAGTTCGAGTTAGGGAAGTAGAATTGTATGGAATTTGCCTAGTAAACGCTATTGCCACTCGATTTTGTTCGAGTTAGAGAAACTTCGAGTTAGGGAAGTTCGAGTTAGGGAAGTTCGACTGTATCTTTACATATATCTAATTCTCAACTCATCTGCTTTCTAACTACGAAATCTATCTGTCTTTATCTACCCTATAAGATAATCCACTGTAACTTCCCACTCTCACTTCCAATTCACACACACACACACTCATTCACACACACATGCATGCGCACACATACAATTTCAGATTTTGCTTTGTGTGCTGTTCCAAAGTCCAATTCCGACTTGGCGCGTTTTTTGCGTCCATTCATTTCCAGCTGCAGCTTCAGTTACAATTTGCAGCTGTTGTTGTTGTTGTTGTTGCTGTCTTTTCTGCTTTGTTATCTGCTTTGGCACATTGCATAACGGTTTATTAGCGAAGGCTGTTAATACAACAACAACAGCAACAACTGCAATAAAAACAACAGTAAACAAACAGATGCCAAAGCACGTTTCCAACAAATTTCCAATGCCAACATTTTTATTTTATTTTTTTTTTCATTTTCTATATTAAATGACCTTAACTTAACACCAAAAATTAGTAATAATATTAATAAAAATTATATAAAATTTATTATAAATTTTGCAATTTTTTATTTTTGCGGTATTTTTCTGACCCGCATTTTGATAGTTATTTTAAATTTACGCAATTTTATATGCAAATTTGGCATTATAATTATTTTTTTTTAATTTTAAGTCATTTGTGTGTTTCCAGCAAACAGATTATCATTAAAAACGCCAACTTTCTGAATTCTCAATTACAGCGAAAAATGTATAAAAATAAATCATCAACGAAATTCGCAGAAATTCATGCGGTTGAAACAACAAAAGCAAAAACAACAAGTCATTTGGGAAAAGCCAAATCACAATCAGTAACTGGTACTGACTTTAAGAGCGAGACAGAGCGACTAAGAGAAAGAGAGAGCGAGAGCGAGAGCGAGACTGTGTCAGAGCGAGAGAAAATGCGAAGAATTGAATTGGAGATTTACAGCTGGTATGTAGCTAAAAATGTATTTTTAGCTTGAACAATGATTAAATACACACAAGTGCATATTTATGTAAGTGCAGTATTTTAAAAATACCAAAGCGAACTCGTTTCGTATTCCATTGAATTATCAATTGTCTCCGTTGATCGGAATCCATTAACATAGATCTCCATCTCAATCAATTATAGTAAGTGCAATTTAACATGACTTTTGAACAGATAAACTATGACAATGCATTTAAAATATATATGCAGTATTTAATTGCGACACGTGTATAGTTAGACTAAAAATAGACTTACTAGCTTGTAAAAGTAAGTTGAAAAGTTTAACTAAAAGACTCGTAATCTATCTGGGTCTATTAAAAAGTATTTTTTTTAAAACCGTTTGAATTTCTAGTGTATTTAGTATACTTTTTTATTTAATACTCTTTCAAACTTGAAAAGTCCAAAGTTTTTTTATGTGTATTAATGAAATTTCTTCTAATGAAAAATTCAATGAATTGAAAAACACAAAAAAAACCTCTTTACGAGGTAAAAGTCTAGTGACGAAAACATTTTCATGCCCCAAAATTTCTGATATCCAATTTTTTGACGAATAATATTAAGTTTTACATATAAATTATTTTAAACAAAATTTTGGCACTCGGCAAAAAAAACTCATTCATTGTTTTGCGCAGTGCCGAATGCAAAAATTTTGCTTAAAATAATTTATACAGTCGAACTTCCCTAACTCGAACTTCCCTAACTCGAAGTCTCTCTAACTCGAACAAAGTCGAGTGGCAATACTAGGCAAATTTCATACAATTCTACTTCCCTAACTCGAAGTCTCCCTAACTCAAACTTTTTTTGTGGATAATGGTGATTCGAGTTAAGGAAGTTCGACTGTATGTAAAACTTAATATTATTCGTCACAAAATTGGATATCAGAAATTTTGGGGCATGAAAATGTTTTCGGCACTAGACTTTTACCTCGTAAAGAGGTTTTTTTTGTGGGATATCAGAAATTTTTGAATAAGACCTCAGAAATTTTGAAATTGCAATATTTTTTGACAGTATAGCTTTGTCAACTTTGATTATTGTTTGTACAAGCTAAAGCAAATTGTCTGGCAACACTGGTCCCCTTTACAAACACACATGCCCAGCGCAAAAGCTATCAGCACTCTTAAACTCTGGGTGCTATGACACTTTGCTGCTGCTATCCTATTCCCATTCTAAGTAAAATGTATGTATTCAGCTAACAGGTAATTTCCGCATTACGCTGCAAGCAGTGCAAAAAGCCCTTCGAAATACCTTTTCAACGATATATAGATCGCATCTGTAGCTTCTATCGTTTGGATGCTATGGTGGCTTCAATTTTAGTGGTTTTTAGCGATTTACCGCTAAACTAGCGATTTTTCGAAAAAGTCGTAGAACAAACGCTTCTAGATTTTTGATCGGGAACAAGTCCTCATTCAAACTTTAAAGCTAAATCAACGCTTTGATACAAACAAACAAACAAACAAACAGACTGACTTTTCATCTCATTTTCGGAAGGCCCCTAAAAATTTCAAAATTAATTATTTTTTGAACCAGTTGTCCGATTTTGATGATCGAGGTGTCATTCGACGCGTATTTTTGATGAGAATTATAAAAAGTTCATCGAAAATTCAAAAAGGCTCCAACGGCCCCAGTAGCTCCAATAATTTAAATTTTTCCCCTCCCACTTACACCTGTTTATCTCACGAACCAGGTAAGTTTTCAAAAGTCTTAGTATGCACATTTGTAAGTTAGGTTGATACCTTTCGATCGGTATATAACTCGACCTGATCGGACAGTCATAGCAAACCTTCCATTCTTCCTGTGTATATATGCTAGTCGCTTTCGCACACTTCGTGCTGCTTTCGTCACTAGCGCGGACTGCCGTCCGCAGTGATAAATCAAAAGATAACTAAAAGATATATTAATCAACATAATATTAAATTAAAGCGAACTAAAGTTTTTTGTAGCATTTCATTTTATTTTATTTTCCTAAACACTTTCTGGAAATCATTGTAAATTCATTTCAATTTAAAAAAAATTCGATTAAAAATTGAAAAATTTCTATTGATGAAAAAATCGATGAGTTGAAAAAGAATTTTAATAGAATTCGTTTGAATTTAATTTCTTTAAACAAATTCTGGAAATAGTTGTAAATTCATTTCAATTTGAAAAAATTCCATAAAAAATTGAGTAATTTCGTCTAATGAAAAAATCGATGAATTGAAAAAGAATTTTAATAGAATTTGCTTGAATTTCGTTTCTTTAAACAATTTCTGGAAATAATTGTAAGTTAATTTCATTAAAAAAAAACGTTTCAGTATTGTGAAATTTCTTCTAATGAAAATTTCTATGAATTGATAGAGAATTCTTGTGAAATTTGTTTGAATATCATTTCAATTTAAAATAAAATTCGATTCATAACTGAGAATTTCATTCATTCATTTTATTATAACAAAATTCAAATCAAAGTTAAAAAATTTATTCTAACGAAAAATTCGATGAATTGTAAAAGAATTTTAATAGAATTTGTTTTCATTTCGTTTCATTAAACAATTTCTAAAAATCATTCTAAATTCATATCAATTGAAAAAAAAAATTCGTTTCATAACTGAGAATTTCATTACTTTGCAGTCGATTGCAAAATGCAATATCATGTTACAAAATGTAGTGCAAATTCTGAAATCTCCTCCAAATTTCTTGCTAAATTTAAACCCTCTTGAAATAGTTGCAGAAATCGTGATTCATTTCGATGTCTTCTTCAGTTGCTGCAATTAAGCAAAATGTCTCAAAGCTATTTGCTAGAATAGTTTTGTTTTCATTCTTTAAGTAGATTTCCGACAATCTGCGCCCCTGCCACGCCCCCTGGACAGACATCAGCAATCAAAGGGGGCGCATTGAGACACTTCCGGGTTTATTAAGACAGATGACAAAAGATGACATGAGAATTTCTGTGTGTGTCAACGTAATTGACAGCCGAAGGGTGAGAGTCAAAATACATAGAAAACAATAAATACTTTGCCGTCGAAAAATACTAGGAAAATACCAACGGCAACGGATGCACCGCCTCTCTCTTCCCCTTCCCCTTTCCCTTGCCTTTCCTTTTGGCTGTCACTTTTCAGAGGCGAACGGCAACGTTGACCAATTACTTGGAAAATGCAACAAAGTTGCAGCCAAAATGCCCAAGTTGAGTTCTCGCTCTTGGCGCAAAAAGGGGGCACAAATGTCAGCCATTAAGTGACAAGCTGCAGGAAGGGGGCAAAGAGGGGAACGGGGCGTTTGGGGCAGCGGAGATTTGTCGCAAATTCAATTTCCGCAAACAAGAACAACAAACCGTGACACAAACTGTGACTGTGGACTGTGGACTGGCAACAACTGTGGCAACAAGCGAACAGCCACTAAAACCTCAATGTGCCTCCCCTCACCACCCCCTGCTGCCCCCTCTTGGTATGTTCTCTTTCACTCGGTGCATCTTCCATCTCCATTTTCGGCTTTGGTGTTAATTGCTGTCACATGGCAGGCGACAAACCAAAAAGGATGCAGATTCATGCGGGCTGCTTGCCCTCTCATTCTACCTCTCCTTCCCTCTCACTCTCACTCGCCTCCTTCCTTCCCCGTTTTGCCCCATTTTGTGGCCATTCGCCGCTTGATGATTCAATTGCTCGAGCAACATCAACAACAAGAGCTGCCCTCGCAACAGTTGACACTTGTCACAGACTGCGATTCATGTGCTTTAGTCTCTCTCTCTCTCTCTGTCTCTCTGTCTCCTTCTCCTCTTCTCCTTTTTCGCCTGTCATAAGTGATTTTTACAAAGTGTTTGTCTGCGTGAATTGTTGCACTTTTTCGGGTTTACACCGTTGTATGCCACGTGACATTCGCCTGACACTTAACGGACACTTGTCAGTCGAACCAACCCCCTCCCCCTCCCACTCCCACTCCACCTCCCCAACCTTTCCCTCTTTGAATGCGCTCATATTGCGCATACGCCCCGTTATGATGTGTCCGCTGTTCCACCTGCAGCTTTGTAAACTTCAAATGTGATCGACTTACTGATACCCAATTTGCCGCAATCTAAGTTTTATAATAATTCAACTACAAGAAACAAGTTTATGTATATAAATAATGTTAATTTTCATATAAATTGTTTTGAAATTATTAAATAAATAAGATTTTCTTTCTTTTTTCTTTGAGTTGTTTCTTATTATTTTCGGTAGTTATTTAATGCTAACTAATTACATAAATGTTACTGAGTTTTTAATTACTTATTTACTTCTTAGTACTCAGTGTTATTTTATTCTAAACATATTTATTTTCTTTCTATTTTGACACATCTTTTAAGTTCACTTGAGATTAACAATTAATTTTGTATTGTTCATATAATTGTGGCAACAATATTGTATATCTTTTTTATACTTTGCTCTCTTAGAAGACTCCGGCTTTATCACTAAGAAGTTCTTTCAAGATTCCCCTGATTTCCCTATTTTTCTTTTGTGCCTACAGCTTAGATACTTTTCCGACTTTTGGTAAACTCTATGGCATAACAGGCCATTCCGCACTGCGTCGATTACAGGGTATGCATGCAAATAATGATTGGACAATGCAAATGCTGTCAGATCCATTTCGTTGACTTTGTTGCCAGTGGGCAACATTTTGTGCCGTTAGTTTGTGGCAATCGATTGTTGTTGTTGTTGTTGCTATCATAGTTGTTGTTGTTGCTGGCAAACATTGTCGCCAGCCGTAAAGCTGTAAAAAGCATGAAAAGTGCAACGCGGCGTATGAGTAACGATAACGGCAGCAACTACCTCGGGGATTATATCACCATGACGCCGACTGTGGCGCCAGCATCGCAGTCAGCGTTGACGTCGTTGCCGTCGTCGTCGTCGTCGTCGCCGTCGGCAATAACGAGCAAATGTTTACGAGCTTAAAAATAAAAATTCACCGAATAGTAATAAAAGAAATAAATAAACGGGAAGAGGGTGCTATGAAAAGGGGGTGAGTGTGTCGGGGGTGGGGGCTGGGGGGTGGTGCACAATGATTTGAGTTTAGGGTGAAGGTTAAGGTGACCATGCAAATAACTGATGCTGTGTACAGCAACTAAGTAAAAGGTGGAAGTAGAAAGGCAAAAAATGAAGATAAAGGAATAAAATTAAAAGTTTTTTATAATAAAATAATATAACTTACATTATAGTTATACTGAAAATAATATAATAATTACTGTGCTCAAAAATATAGTTAAATATGTTTCAGATGAATAAGCATAAAATATTTAATACAAAACTAAACTTTGTAAATAAATGTATCAATAATTAACGTAAAAATAAGTGAAAAATGGCAGTTCAATTTAATTTAAGTTCAAAAACAATTTTGAAATTGTTTCGAATTTTTGATACATATGTACTTATAAAATAAAAATATTTAATCCAAAATAAAATTGTTGTAAATCAATTTATTAAAATTAAGGTTTAAGGAAGTGAAAAATTTTAATAATATAAGTTTAAAAACAATGTTGAAATAATTAAGAGATTTAATTTCCTTTAGAAAAGTCAAGGTTTCAGTCGATTCATGAATATCATTTGCATAATCAATAGCAACAATCTATTTAATCAATGATCTTTTGCCATGCTGATAATCTCAAAAAATGAAACTGATTCATTGATAAGAACTCGTAAATTTTCCATTTTAATTGTATTCATTGAACTTTGATTGCAGGTAATAAAAACGGTCGACCTTGCCCAACTCACCTGAGCGAATCTAAGTGCATGAATGCAGCTACAGATAGCGCTACAAATACAGATACATACCATACACCACATTAATAGATGCAGATACAGATACTTTGTATATGGGAATAATAAGTTTCGATAGTTTGTGCAACTACAGAATAGATTGCAAATAAACTATGAAAAATGTGCGGCATGTGTAGGTCGTAAGTTTTCTCATTCCCTTCCTCTCTTACTCACTCTCTCTCTCTCTCTCTCTCTCTCTCTCTGTCTCTATCTTTCTGTCCCTGTCTGTGTGCTAATGTTTATGCACTTGAGATACCTCGGACCACTTCACTTTTCTACACGCGCAGTGCTGAAAATGCACCGCGCTTTTCTCTCCCCTCCCCTTGCCATTGCCATTGCCCCCACAAATGATCCACCCCCTTTGGACAGACTCTCCCCCTCCCCCTCACCGCTATTCCCCCTTGCAGCCGAGTCAAACACGCGCCTCTTTTTTTACGAGCAAAACTAACAAAAAAAAAAACACAACAAACACAACAAAATAGCAAAAACATATAAATGAGCTGGTTGTGAAATTGAACTGAACGACTGGCAGATACCCTGTAAACTATATATAAAATTGAATTCAAATTTAAGGACTCCTAATAATCATACTTTGGGTTTTGTATCTTTCGTTTGATTCTCTTGATATTTACTTTGAAAGGTAATTGAAAATTACAATGTTGCTTCCAGTAATAGATCTTGGCGGATTTTATATAAATTTCGAGCATTCTTAGTAATAATGTGAATGGAAAATACTTTTCAACAACTTCCAAGATAGTTGTAATAAGATTCTGAATTGTATGCATGATTTCATTGATATATCCGCTATAAAAAAGAAAGTAAGTGAGAGGAAAATACAAAAGGAATAAATTTTAGATACTTTCTAAATTGTGTGTTGAGTTTTCAAGAAATGTACAGGCTATAAAAGTGACAAATTAAAATTTGGAAACTTTGACGAGAAAAAGAGCTTTAGTGATTCTTTCCAGTGTTGCCCCTTAGTTTGTTAAACTCTCTGTTAGGCTGGTTTATGACTACAGGGTATGGGCTATACACAAAGCATAAAAACAAAACTACGATAATGGCAAATGGCAAATGGCAGATAGAAGCAACCGACGAGACCCCAACGGAAAAACGCGTCCCACCGTCGTCCAGACCTGGGACTCATTTTCAACTAAATTGTTGTTGTTACTGTTGTTGTTGTTGTTGCTAGTGTTGTTCCTGCTGTTGTTCTGCTCGTTGTTGTTGTTGACGTTTTTACGCGAGCTGCTTTTTTTTTGTTACTACGAAGTAAATGTCAAGTGCGAATCAGTGAGCGAGTGAATGACTGAGTGTAAGTGAGTGTATGAGTGTAGTGAGTAGTGAGTACTGAGTGCGATTGTGAGTGTATGCGTTATAAGCATTACACCCGACGCTCTGTCGTATAGTAAATGGCCTTGGGAACGTTTGTTAACCTCATTTTGATAACCAAAACATAAAAAAAATCGTAGCTCGGCACGCAGGCAACACGCCAGGGGCGTGATAGAGACAGAAAGAGAGAGAGAGAGAGAGAGAAAGGTGGAGAGGTGCTGTAAATGTAAAGGGTGCGGTCAGGGTTACGAATGCTACATACGACCAGGAAAACATGTAACGCCAATAAGCGTGTCACGCAGTTAATATTCAAACAGAATGCGCAAAAGGAAAAACACAATGAAAAACAAAGCAAACAAACCGAAAATACTTATGTATATATGGGAAAAAGAAAAGAAATTAAATTAAAGCCAAAGCAAAAACATATACAAATAATAGCTTAGCTAATATACATATATGCAATACTCTATGAAATCAGATCGGACTCTGAACAAGGCAAAGCGTTTATTTTTAAATTAATTTTTAAAAAAGGAAGGAGAATTTTAAATGTTACCTAAAATATATATACTTTTATTGGATTTAAGAAAAAAGACTCTATGGTTTTTTTTAATTTAAATTAAACTTTTTGTTTAATATATAAATAAATAAATATTTAAAATTTATTTGTAGTAATAAAATTATTTAATACGAGTTCAAGAGCTATAAAAAAGGTTTATTGAAAAAATTTGAAATACACACTTATAATATTGTAAGAATTATTTTAATATATCTAAAAATTTAAATGCATTTTTAAATTTATTTGATCATTAACATTAAAATATGAATTTAAATTTTATTTCAATTTATATGTTTATTGTAAATAAATAAATAAGTCAAAAGTTTAATTAAATAAATACAAGTTTTATTCAAACTTAGTAAAACAGTAGGTATGCCGTCTAGTTGTAGGGCAGTACAATACAAAATAGCTGTAGAGTTTGTAGTGCAGAGGCAGCTGAAAGTTTCTGGCAACGTTTAATTGCACTCGATAAAAAGCTTAACAAAATGAGAACGTTGATTGCAAGTGTGTGAAAAGTAGATAAAGAGGAAGAGGGAAGGGCAGGAGGAGGGGAGGGGAGAGGAGGGCGTACAATAGTGATACCATACGGGGGTGTGGAGTGAATCTTGGCCACTTGGCTACGTTGGTTAAGCGCTTGGCAAATATTTATGATTCCAGCAATGGACGCACTATGAATGGGGTAGAGGCTAAAGGTGGAGTGGGGGTAGGGAGAGGGAAGGGGTTTGCTTGTTAGTGTTAAGTCTTCACGCCCTCGATTGCCACGTGAGGCGCCTGAGATCACGGAATTGGCCAGAGATCTTGTGACTTGGCCAACGGATTTCATTAGGTTTCCGCCTTTGCATTGTCGCGTATTTTTACGAGTACCGTCGAGTGTCGAGTGGGCGGCAAAGGCTGCGACAGCTTATTATGCAATGCCAAAATGCCAATGGTCGTAAAAACGCCAAACAGATAAGTAAACACATAAATAAATTACGTATACGCAGCGTAGTCGAGGAGACGCTTGAAGTGGAAGCGCCATTCAGAAGCCAAGCACCTCAGGAAAGAAGGTGAAACGTCATGGGAGAAGCTGTCAAATTTATCCACATTGAGTGCAGATCCATCAGAGGAAACATCAGATGTCAATTACCTTACAATTGCACTGAGATCAAAGCGCAGTCACAATAATTTACAGAATTCCAAAATATCGAATTTTGTTTACCGTGTAACTTAAAAATATATTGGTTTAGATATTATGAAATTTGATTATATTATTATTGAGACATAAATGTTGATTAAATATTTAATATTTAGAATCAAAATTTTTAATTTTCTAAAAAGACTTAAAAATTAATTCACAAATTAAGTTTATCAGAAAACGAATGTCTTTTGTTTCTACAACTCTTACCTTGCTTTCGATTTTTCTTATATGCTTTGTGTGGTCTTCGTAAACGTTTCAACATGACATTGTCTATGCTTAGAGGTCTTTTATCTGTTTTTCACACTTTCTCCATGAACTCTCTGGATAAAAGAATACGAAAATAAAAGAAAATACCTTACTGGCATGCAACTTACAGGGTATGCAAGATATCGTCAAAGTTCATTGGCTTAATTTTTGGCGCCAAATTTTGTTTTGCGACTCATTCAGCATTCAAAATGTTATTGTTGTTTTTGTGTTCTGACTTGCAACTGTTATTGTTGTTATTATTGTTGTTGTTGTTGTTATTGCCAGCTCGTGTTTAGCTTTTTTTCTTTGCGTTTTGCTGCTTATATTTGTTGTTGTTTTTGTATTTCGACTGAGTTTATTGACTTGCAAGCCCAGAAAGCAACTCATATCAAATGGGAGCAATATATGGCAAGGAGAGGTGTGAAGGGGTTAAAGGGTGAGGGGCGTACGGCTGCCGGTTTGGGCCAATAGAGACCTGGCCCCTTTTAATGGGGTAAGCGAACGAACGTTTATGGAATTTACCACCTTCGCGGGAAGCTTTAGCTTTTTTTTTGGTATTTTTTTGGTTTTCTTTTGGTTTTTTTTCTTAATTTTTGGCGTCGATCGTCGTCGCTTTTTGACCGCACATGAACCGCACAACATCATGAATCGGGGAATGTGCTGTGTGTAACACACACCCCCCCAACTCCCTCCTCCCCCCCGCTCCACCTTCCCTTAGCCTTCTCGGCCCACGGGGGCAACCCAGCGAGCGAATGTGAAGCCAAAACAAAACAGGCGCAAATAAAAACAGAAATGGGTAAATACGTGCGAAAAAAAAGCGAAAAATTTGTTGTCAGTGGCTCGAGAACCACAACAAACGTTCCCAGCGCCAAGTGGCGGGTTAATGACATCGACAACAACAACAACAACAACAATAGTAAAAACAACAACAAATATATAAAAACAAGCAGCAACTGCCGAAAAAAATGCCGCACACGAGAATCCACAACAAAGCGAACAACAACAACAACAACAACAACAAGCTGAAAGCAAAGTGAAACAAAAAGTGTATTTAATGTCGATGTCTTGGTTCCGTCTAAAGCAAATGCTTCCAGCCCCCCTTTTTAACCCCCTTCAGCTACCTCTCTCTATCACTCTCACGTGTGGCAGCACTGCGGCTCAGCGTTTTGCTGTCTTGCTCGCACAGCAGCAGCCCCTGACGAAGAACCTGTTCGACAAGTCCAAAGCTACCCAGTCTTCCACCCGCTCTTCTACCCATAGACATCGCTCAAAACTCACAGCGTTCTTTGGTTTTGGCCAAGAACTGAGAACAAGTCAACAGCTGAACACTCTTACCAAAAGAAAGAGACAGAGAGAGGGAGAGAGAAAGAGTTAGACATTGAGAAGATTTTCATTAAAATGGATTTTTTAATATAGGATAAGTGATTGAGAAGATAATTCCAAATCAAATGTGAGTTTTTGTACTATATTTAATTTGCTTCTTGTGAAACGATCTTTCTGAAAAGAAAGATTAAAAAAATTAAAGAAAGCAGTAGTAACAAATACAAATAATAGTCTTCAAAAGTTGAAAATAATTATAATTTTTTATTTTTGTGTTTTTAAATGTTCAATTTGAAATGTCAATTTCTTACCTTCAGAAATAAAAATCCTGCGATCTATCACTGTTAATTTAATCTAAATTTCAGATATATTGAGTCTGACTACAGAGTATTTTTTAATAAATACTTCAGTTTAATTTATAATGTTATTATTATAATTTGAATTCAGTGCATTTGTTTTAGTTTTAAAATGTTACGAGAGAGAATTTTTTATTTGCTGTCAATTGGATTAAAACTATCCTGAAAAATTAATATTTTCTTTTCAGTTTCTTATTCCGATTAAAATCCCCTTTCTTGATGTGTTACAAACCCAATGATAAAATGTGTTGTGACTCTCTCGAAAGGGCATCGTGTAGTCCATGGCTTGTGGGCCGGCCTTGGTTCGAGGCAGAGGGCGGTACCACTCGACTTTTTATTATATGTAAGTAGTTGTTGTTGAACATTATCTATTTTGGCAAGTTCTCTTCTATCTGGCCTGTTCCCATTTTAACTGGGCTATTGCGACTTAAACCGAAAAACTGAAATATCAAAACAGAGTCAAAAGAGAGAAATGTGGAAACCAACTACGAGTACGAGTACGAGACAAAGCTTCAAGTTTTATTGAACTTTGGCAACCGCTTAAGCTTCACCCACCCCGCCCCTATCCCCACCCTCTACCGTAAGCAACCCCCTGAAGATTGCTGTTGTTGTTGCTGCTGCTGATTTTGCGAAATTTATTTAAATTGTGTTTCGGCTTTTGGTCGATTGCTGTTGTCTTTTTGTTGTTGTTGTTGTTTTTGTTTTTGCACTGAAAAGCGGCAAGAAGCTAATGATGAAATATTTACCAGAGTTTGCACTGCGCAGTTTCTTTTGCCGTTCATCATGGTGTTTTTTGGGGCCAATAATCTTTAGCTGGAGTCTCTCTCTCTTTTTATTTTTTTATTTTTTTTTGTTGCCGCATTCTTGCGATCTATGGCAAATGGGGGAACGTGCCAGAAATTGAAATTTTTGTTAGTGTATGTGGAATGTGGGATGAGGTAAACTATGAATACTTGTAAAGGTGTCACAGCTGTATCAAAGTCTACATAAATACTGTCAGAAAGAGACAGAGAGAGAGAGAGAGCGATGTAGGTAGTATACTGGCATACAGGTCGTATGCGTAATACACAACATATTGCGGTTATTGACTCGCCTTTGACTTGGGACTTTGCTTCCAAGAACTGTGTCCACATGTAAAGTGATCACAAATGAGTCAGCCATCATAAAGAATGTTAGTTCATCAGGTGCAAATCTACATGTGGAAATTTCAGCATCGATTGAGAAACTGTTTATCTATAAACGGCTCCTGAAAAGTATAATTGCATCTCAAATTTTTGATGGTCATGAAAAATTACTTAAAAGTTCTTGATGTTGCTAATATTTTTTGTAATATATATTTAAAAATGTAAGGGAGCTATAAAATATTTTCCAAAAGCGACTTGAGACTATTTAAAATATTAAATTATGTGCTGAAAATGTACCGAATGAAAACTGTATATTGAATGTCTGGAAGATTTTGTAGGCAAACTTTTTGCACATTTAGGCTCATGTTTTCCATGTCTAGTTAAGTTCTCAGTTAAGCAACTGAAAGATATTTATTATCACTTTCTAAAAAACTTCCAACTAAATTGAATCTCAGGTTGAAGAAAAATATATTTTAAGGAAAAAATAACAATTGTTTATCTCTTTCAATAAAGAAATTGTATCATCTATAAAAGTGAC
>JBAMBJ010001857.1:0-57654 GCA_037043495.1 Drosophila recens | reverse complement strand
TAATTATGACAGCATTTATCTTCCCGGCGTAGTCCGTATCTACTAATATACAATTAAATGTTATTAATATTATAAAATATAAGTTGAACAGATAAAAAACCTTATGTGTAAAATTGAATTGAATGTTTGAATGGCCATTCTATTTCGCAGTTTAGTTTTTACATTGTTTATTTCACTAAACACTCTTCCCACCTCTGCGTTCGACCATGGTAGCGATAAAAGGATTAGCGCAAATGATGCCAGTGCCGAAAATCTTTTATTTCCCGCTGCATCTACGTAGTTAGACACTTCGGCCCAAATGCTTATGGTATCCTTAAAATTGGACCACTTTATAAGGTGGACGCTCGAATATTGAAGCAGAATCTCTTCAATATAGGCTGATTCCACCTTGAAGCGCTCGAGGATGTGCACAATTTCCACACAATTTGCCTTCTCGGCACATAATATTTTGTCTACGGAAAACAAATCAACTTGGAGGAGGATTTCAAAATTAACAGGCAATCTGAAAGAATTTAGAATTTAATAAAAAAAATATTACAATAACTTCATAACCATGTATGTACCTCTGCTCGAGCTCATTAATTAATGCTACTATAAAGTTGGTACATTTCAAACGAATTTCTGCCTCAATATCGTCGGAGATGTTTTCCTTGTATTCTTTGAGTTTTGTGTCGAATGCATATCCCAAATCGCAATCGTGACTACCAAAATGTTGAAAATCGTTTTTTAAAATATCAATACTGACATTAGGTGGAATGATTTTGCATTTTAATGAATTTGTCGTATATACGAGATCATTCAAAAGCTTGTTTGAGTCTCCAGTATTTGTTTGAAAATTTTTGTTGATGTACTGCATTTGAGCTAGCACTGGCTGCAAGAACAGCAGATACAAGTGATTAACGTCATCGCTAAAAACTTCGTGCAACGTTTGCGCCATAAAACATTTTTCATTTGTTGCAGCAATGCTGAAGTGAAGCTTTAGCTCAATCCAATGCTTCAGAATTCGGGAAACCGCATCTTCAGTCGACAGCCAAATTGTGTCAAAAACTTGAGGTATTTGGAGAGGTTCCTAAAAAATAATAATGTTATTCATATCCAAAAAATATATATGTAAACATAGAGTACAACACCACAGTACATATACTACAGACCAGAGTTGTGACTATAAGCATTATCATTACTTTTTAATTAGCATTGAAAAAAGTAGTGCTAATGATATTTCAAATCAGTAGCATTGAAAAAACTAGGGCTAATGAAATTTCACTTTAGTAGGCATTGAAAAAAGTAGTTCTAATGAAATCGAATTTCACCAGCATTGAAAAAAATAGTGCTAATGATAGTGGGATTCCGGTAAACGTTTTTGATTTGCCTTTGATTTGATTTTGATTTCACAGTCACGCTGTCCATAAATTTTCGAGAGCTGAGACTCCATACAAATCTCAGGGTGTGGGCGTGACCTACATTGGCGCCTGAGATATCATCTACCTGATTCTGATCCATCCCCTCTCCACCCCCTTCGGGAATGATGTGGTTTGTTATGGTCGGCGCTGATCTATCGATAGTATCGATAGCGATAGTCGCCAGCTGAAGCCAAACGCCATCTATCAGCGTCGACCAAAACATTTTAAATGGCAAATAGGAATGAGGGAATAGGAAAAGGAATGATGACAGGAGTTTCTGGGGTTAGGGAAGCAGTCTGATTTTGCTCGTGGTTGCTGCCGGAAGCGGAGGAGTCCACGACTGGACAACGGTTACATAACTGGACGGAGAAAAACGCCGCAGAAACTGGGAAAACATAACACACAACGAGGAGCACACACACATCGACAGCTACACACACACAGACACAACGAGGAGCACAACTGGACGGAGCAACACGCTGCAGCAGCTACACAAACATTAACACAACAAGGAACAACTCGCCGCAGCAGCCATCTACGCACTCACACACACACACACAACTGAGTTCATAAAAGGCAGCATTACACAAAACGCGTGAGTCTGCCGGCGACTGGGTGTTGTTGATTTCCATCGGCACGCCAAGTGCCTCGACGATTTCTCAATCACAGCCTCAAGCCAAGATCAGTCCTGTGATAGGCGCAGGCGCAGCCGTGTTTGTTTATTTGTTGTCCATGCTGTTGCCCCTGCCCCATAAGAGATTCTTTTGGTTAGGGAACGAGGCCCATTAAAACACAATAGTTGGTCATTTAACGTATCATTTATTTATAACACACATATACACATACTTATAATTATTCACTTATTGTAAAACTTAGCTTTGTTTGCTTACATTTCTTTCGCACACAAGAATCAGTGCTGCCAGATAGTTTAAGGTTGTGAGTGACGTGCGATAGTTTTGTTAGGCGTTGATTAAACAAGCACGAACTATCAAATAAATTAAACATGTAAACATGTAGGAAAAATGATTAATAATAATGAATAAATATTGTAACGTATTAATTTGAAAATGATTTGTTAGTTTACTTATTAGGGTGAGATGGATATGTGGTAGGTTGGGTGAAGTGTGGAGTAGGGAGTCGGCACAACTATCGAAAGCCGACTATAGGTAGGGAGGGCGTCGTAGTGGTGGATGACAACATCTGTCCACCAAATCCTTGCCAGCAGATTGTCCGTTAGTAGGTGTTGAGAAACTGAAGTCCGAGTATTTATTCCGGTAATAAAAATATAAATTTCTTTGTTACCCGACTCGCCAGGTATCGAGGTCGTACTCATCCCTGAGTAGTGCCGATAGCTAGCCGGCAAATCGATATCTGGTTGCGATAGTCAAGTCGGATCATAACAGAGCGCAAAATAACACAGCCAACTCAGAGTTATCGATATATCGATCATCTTTATGTCACTGACGTGCTGGCACACCAAAACTTGTTGTTGTTTTTGCTGTTGCGGTTGCTGTAGCTATGGTTTTGTCAACGTGTTTGGTGTTATGTACAGTGTTTTTTATCGTTTGTGCCAGCTCGATATTCTTGTTTTTTGTGTTAGTATCGGCACGGCCGATATATTTATTGTTTATTTAAAATAAAAATTATCAATAAGTATTGGCGGGTGAATAATGCAAGGAGGTGGCGACCCTAGATTTGTATCTGCGTCAGTAGTTAATAAATGCGGCTACCAGCACAGATTAGGGGTGGGGGTGGGTGGGGGAGCTCATTAAGAGCTCATTAAAAAGGGTCAAAAGTAATTAAATTTTATTGATTAATCAATTAAAAAGGGTCAAAAGTCATTAAATTTAATTGATTAATCAATTAAAAAGGGTCAAAAGTCATTAAATTTAATTGATTAATCAATTAAAAGGGTCAAAAGTCATTAAATTTTATTGATTAATCAATTAAAAATGGGTCAAATGTCATTAATATGTTAATGAGTTGTTGTGATTGATCGTAAAAATAGGTCAAATGTCATTAATATGTTAATGAGTTGTTGTGATTGATCGTAAAAATGGGTCAAAAGTCATTAATATGTTAATGAGTTGTTGACAAAAGCGTGGGAAAAGGGTTAGAATGTGTAGAGGGTGGGGGTTTAACTGATCCCTAATTGGTCATAATGACCCCCTACTCCCTAATTAAGTGGTCATAAATGAGATGATCCTTATGAAGGGGTCATAAAGGGAAAAGGACAGAATGTGTGGGCTGTTGTGACAGAATGTATCTTTTTGGTTAATTAGTTGATCGAGCAATCAAAGTATCTAACACAACAGTCCACACATTTGAGTTTTGGTAGGGAGTAGACATGGGACAGGTACGGGTCAGGTATGGGATAGGCACGGGTCAGGTACGGGATAGGCACGGGATATGCACAGGTGCAGTGAAGGGTCTGATGACACGGGTCAGGTACGGGATAGGCACGGGATATGCACAGGTGTAGTGAAGGGTCTGATGATGTGATTAGGTACGAGTTGTAAGAAAATTTTCTATCAATGACAATGAAAAGAAAATTGATAATTGTTTTTGAATAAAGTTATTTAACTGGTTTTGTCTTGTGTTTAAGAAAATGCACCTTAGAATGTATGATACCGAAGGTATAAATGTGGGAGCTTTATTCTAAGACTTTTCAGTTAGAACATATCAGTGAAGTGAAAAGTGTAAAGAACCGACCGACAACACCGACTTCAGAAAAATATCAAGGACAGCTCGAGGATCAACAGATCAACAACAACAACAGCAACAGCTAAAAAACAGCTCAACAACAGCTAAAAACAGCTCAACAACAGCTAAAAAACAGCTCAAAACAGCTCAAAACAACTCAACAACAGCTTTAAACAGCCTAATAACAGTAGCAGGTATACAACATCATCAGCAGATCAACAACAACAACAACAACAACAATGAATAACCAAGGAACAATTTACTGTAACGCATGTGAAAGGTTCCTGACATTGGGTGTTCAATGGAATCATCACGTTCGCACCGATGCACACAAGATGAATGCGATTGAGCCGGTAGATAGTCGGATCAAAAAGATTTCACTGGGATTCAAGGGACGAATCCTTCAATATATGTATTTGAATGATGGACCGGAACTTAGAATCCCTGAAGAATTCTTAAATGAAGCTGGAAATGCATTCATTCCTCACTTGACATGTGTGCTAGAGAATTATGACTCACTGAAAGTTAATTTCGAACTTTTCGCTGAGTATGTGCTTTTAAAAGAAAATGAATCATTGAGTGAAATAAAATCATTCCAAAGCCGAATGGTTATCACACATGCAAGTAGTGATTTATATCAATTATTTGAAGAACACTCAAAGCAAATAATTGCTAAAATGGAAGAGTTCCAGGAGAAGGATAGTGGATGGGCTCTGTTCGGTATAAAGCGTTTGGAAATGAATGTAAACCAGTATAAACCCATACGTGGTTCTTCATTCATCACATTACCAAAGAAACTGAGTGACAAAGGAGCAATAATCAATGTTAAAAACAATGACCAATACTGTT
Source organism: Drosophila recens (assembly GCA_037043495.1). Taxonomy (NCBI): domain Eukaryota; kingdom Metazoa; phylum Arthropoda; class Insecta; order Diptera; family Drosophilidae; genus Drosophila; species Drosophila recens. The sequence goes on along the minus strand of JBAMBJ010001857.1, from coordinate 52,702 downwards.
TTAAATGGACATTACTTTCGGCAATGAAGATTGTAAAAAATCCTCAAAGATTTATTAGTTACAATGTGAGGATCACAGATGATAAAATCAAAGTGTCAAATGATTTGACATTGGATTTTACTGGGTTGTCATTCCCCCTAAAGATAAAGGATATTCACATATTCATCAAACATAATCCGCAAGTGAGCATCAACGTTTTCGGATATGATGAAGAGAGTGAAAAAATAATTGGACCCCTATTTCAATCAGGATTAGAGCGACAGATACATGTGAATATGCTATTCCTAGAAGATGGAGGAAATGCTCATTACATGTGGATTAAAAATATCTCTCGGTAAGTATTTTACTTCAATTAATGTGATTTATTAAATACTAATTACTTGGAATGGATATTTTGCAGGTTAATATCAAAACAAATTGGAAATCCGAAGAGGAAGCAATGGTTCTGCAATGTGTGTCTAAACTTTTCATCCAGCGAGGGAGCCGCATTGAGACATAAGGAGCTGTGCAATGGGAAAGTTTCTGCGCTTCCCATTACCAATGAAGCAACAATAAAATTCAAACAACACCATCACCAACTGCAGGTTCCGTTTGTTGTGTATGCTGATTTTGAATGTATTCTTAAACCGAAGAATATAGAAGTAAGTTCTACATTAGTTAATATTAATGAGCATATACCAATAGCATATGGATACTACATAAAGTGTGCATTTGATAGTAGATTAGATAAGTTTGTCTTAGAAACTGGTAAAAATTCAGGTCTAAGCTTTATAAATTCACTTATAGAAAATCTCAAGCAAATAAATAATGAATATTTGAGCAAGGTAGTTCCCATTGTTATGAGTCCGGACGAAGAGTCTGATTTTCAAGAGGCTATTAATTGTCATATTTGTGGGGGTGTTCTATTATCAGATAGGGTAAGGGATCATTGTCATTTTACTGGGAAATTCAGAGCTGCTGCTCATTCAAAATGTAATTTGGCATATAGAACGAGCAATTTTATACCTGTTTTCTTTCATAATTTTACCAGATATGATTCTCATTTATTTGTAAAAGAACTTGCACACGTGCCTGGAGAAATCAAAGTTATTCCAATTAATAAAGAACATTATATATCGCTATCAAAAATAATAGAGTGTGAAAACGGGAATAGTTTAGAAATTCGTTTTCTAGACACATTTCGATTTATGTCATCAAGTCTAGATGCACTTGCATCTAATTTGCTTGATGAACAATTAATAACAATAAAATCAACTTTCAATCTTGAAAATGAGTTCAGACTGATGCGTAAAAAGGGTGTTTTTCCCTATGAATATTTAGATTCTGAAAATAGATTACAAGAAACTTCTCTACCTCCAAGAGAAGCATTTTACAGCAATTTGACAGAGACTAATTGTTCTGAAGAAGATTATGCACATGCACTTAAGGTTTGGTCTGAATTTTCATGTTCAACATTAAAAGACTATTTAGAATTGTATCTAAAAACTGATGTTTTACTGTTAACTGATGTTTTTGAAAATTTCCGCACCATTTGCTTAAAAATATATTCCCTTGACCCAGCCCATTTCTATACAACTCCAGGCTTATCTTGGGAGGCTATGTTAAAGTCAACGAAAATTGAATTAGAGTTACTAACAGACATAGATATGTATGGTTTCATTCAATCTGGCATTCGAGGTGGTTTAGTTCAATGTTGTCATAGATATACCAAAGCAAACAATCAATATTTATCAACATTCGACCCAAACAAAGAAAAAACATTTTTGATGTATCTGGATGCAAACAATTTATATGGTTGGGCAATGTCACAAGCCCTACCATATAATGGGTTTAAGTGGTTGTCTTCTACAGACATAGAACGTCTCAATGTTGCTAATATACCTATTGATGCTGAGTATGGATATATTTTAGAAGTAGACTTAGATTATCCATACAATATTCATGATCATCATAATGATCTTCCTTTTTGTCCGAGTATCAAATTACCAACAAAGACGGCAAAAGTAGAAAAACTAGTTGCTGACCTTGGTAATAAAAGAAATTATGTTATCCATTACCGAACATTACAACAATGTTTGAGTAATGGATTACAGTTGAAAAAAATTCATAGGGGATTATGTTTCAAACAAAAAGCTTGGCTTAAGACTTACATCGATTTGAATACAATGCATAGAACGAATGCGAAAAATTCGTTTGAGAAAGATTTCTTTAAATTATTGAATAATGCAGTCTATGGTAAAACCATGGAAAATGTAGAGAAAAGGGTGGACGTAAGACTAGTTACTGAGTGGGACCCACCACAAGTGTTTACAGCAGGTCGCAAAAAGCTCTGTGCTAGAGCATTAATTGCTAAAACCAACTTTCACAGCTCAACTAAAATTAATGATGATTTCTATGTAATACAAATGAAAAGATTAAGGAATCTTTTAAATAAACCAATGTATTTAGGTTTCAGCGTTCTAGATTTATCAAAGTGGAAAATGTATGATTTCCATTATAACTACATGAAGCCAAAGTTTAAAGAAAATATAACATTAAATTATATGGATACTGACTCTTTTATATACACAATAAAAACTGAGGATTTTTACAGAGATATTCGAGATGATCTTGAAAAAAAATTTGATACATCTGACTATTCTGATGAAGCTGTTACTAGCTATAATTTTAAAAAAGTAAATAAAAAGAGATTGGGTTTCTTTAAGGATGAGCTTAATGGTAAACCCATGTCGGAGTTTGTTGGACTTCGTCCAAAAATGTATTGTTATAAAGTTGATCGTGTTCAGAAAACATTTAAAAAAATAAAAGGTGTGAAAAGGACAGCTTTAGAAAAGATAGACCTTGAGAATTATAAAAAATGTTTAACAACTGGTGAATCAGAATATGGAAAAATGGTGTTGTTTAGATCCATAGGTCATACAATAAATACATATCAAACTACCAAGAAAATTCTTGATAATAAAGATGATAAGCGTTTCATTGAGAGCAATCAACATTCCACATTAGCATATTTCCATCATAAATTAATAGAAAGAGAGCTTATAACAAATATAAAATTTTTAGAGGCTGAATCATTTACCTGGGGAAGACAGGTAGATGAGTTGGAAAACAATTTTATCCAATCTATACAAGAGAATGCCTTGCTCAAGTCATTAAAAACTAAAATTGAAAATGCTGAAAAAACTTTATTTTATACAACCCTTGAACTTGAGATGTTCTATAATGAACAATGTCAACCAATTCAATCATAGAAATAACAAGGTTTTTAAAATAGTTTTATTGAAGATAAAATGTATTTATTTTTTAATATAAATGTTTATAAAATTTGTATATAAAAATGTTATTAAAATACATAAAAGTTTAATGAAATGTTTTAAGACTCGTATACAAAATTTATGTAAATAATGAATGTTAATAAAGATTTAGAAAAATGTTGTTAAAGTGGAATCGAAAACGTGTTGTAATGTGTTTGTGCGTGGATTCTTATTTGAAAAACGTATTGGTTTTTGTTTAGTTTTAACATTTTCATGATGTCCCACATTAATGTTATTGTCAACATCATTATTATGTTCTTCCTCATCAGCAACACCACCTTCATCATGTAGCTCCTCTTCCTTGGCTAGATATCTCATCAAATTTTTTACTGCCAAGGTGACTTCCGGAGCTTCATTGGGGTCAGCTGGCCTCAAATTTGATGGAATTATCTGCTTGAAGTCTTTAAGTTGTAGCCTTGGTTCTACAAAGTAAAATTCGTCTTCTTCTTCTTTATTCGTCTTTGACGGTGGTGATAATTTAATGTTAGATTTAATAATCTGTTTATAATCACTCAGTTTGTCTGAAAATAAAGAATAAAAAAATAAATTATTTTTTAGCTGATAATAAATTTAAAAAATGAGTTACAACTTACCACTAATACCAAAATTGTTTTCAATATCTTCAAGAGACCCATCTCCACTAAAATGATCAACCTGTAAAAAAATAAAAGTTTTTGTGTTTGTTTTTTCATTTTTGTTTTTATTTGTTTTGAAAAAGTAGCATTTTATTACATTTTTGTGTTTAAATATATTACATTTTACATTTTATTTTTTTCTTCCCACATCTTTTTCTTGTTATTAAATCTTAAGGTACGTTTTTCCCCAAAAGTTGGATGATCACCAAATTCCCGTTTATTAAAGCGATCATTTATAATTGATGTAAAATCATCAAGCTCAATACCTTCAACATAGTCATTATCGCGTGGTTGCTTTTGTTTTGTCTCAAATTGAAAAACTTGATCTGCTTGCATACCATGCACTTCAATATCGGAGGGGGTTTTGTTTATGTATGATGATGATGAGCCATGTTTTGTTTTTTTATTTTTTGCTCTTTCATTATTATCATTCCATGTCACTGGATGATCTAGAAAATATTCACTGAGCTCAACACAAGTGATGTCAGCACTTCCCCTTTGTTGAGTTATAAAATGATATTTTTTAAATGACAGGTAGTGACATTTAATACCAAGTTTTAGGTGATTTCTACTAACTATAAAATATTTATCAAATCCAGCTTTACTTGTGACTAAATGACCACCAATGTTGTACTCTGCTTGTTCTAATTCTTTCTGAAAGTCTTGAATTATTCGTTGTTTAGCAACACCCCAGAATTCCCTCTTTAACGCTTTCTTAGATTTTCTAACAGGGGTAACAATGTTTTCATCACTAATATAATCACTACCTATTTCATAGTTATTTTTATTAGAACTTACATCTATTTGTTCTACATTGCTGTTGGCAGTAGTGATGTCTTTCTCCGTATCAGGAGTTACTTCTTCGTCAACATGGCTCGTTGGAGTCGTTGTGGTGAGGTCAATGCTAGCTTCTTCATTGTCTTTGGCTGTTGTGGTTGTTGTTGTAGTGCTGCTGGTGGTGGACGTAATCATCACATCATTATTGTTATCGGCAACGGTTGCAACGGTTGTGGTGGTGGTGGGTGTTGGAGCGTCTTCAGCTTCATTACCACCGTTGTTGATGATTAGCATTTCATCCTCATATTCATCAAAAAAGACCGGTTTCATTGTTGTTGTTGTTGTAGTCGTTGTAGATAATGGTTTTGCTGTTGTTGTTGTTGTTGTACTCGTTGTGCTCGTTGATGGTATTGAAAATGGTGAGGTTGTTGTTGACGATGATGATATGTCACTATTTACAAAGTTTGCTTCGAACAAACTCGTGTTTTGAAATAATCTGAATTGTAAAGTCAATTCAATTATTTCATTGTTTGGTAATTTAAAGGGTATAATTTCACTAACTGTTTCATTATACCCAGAAACGGTTTTTATCGGAAGCGGAGACACAAAATTTATGATAGAAACTATCACGATAGATATTTTCAAAAAGCAAATCATTTTATTTGAAGTGCTTCAACCAACTGATAGAAAGTGACTGAAGCTCCAACCTTTTATACTCTCTACTGTGTATCACTTTTACAGTACATAGACATGAAAAACCAATGTATATAAGCATTCAGACACCACCAAAAGATGTGCACACGACACACACACAAAAGTGTGAGAATGCATTTTGGAAAGGGCGTAGAAATTTTATGTAGTTTTCCACCAGCACCACCATGGCCCAATGACCCAGAAATAACACCACCAAAAGATGTGCACACGACACACACAAAAGTGTGAGAATGCATTTGGAAAGGGCGTAGAAAATTTATGTAGTTTTCCACCACCACCACCACCATGGTCATAAAATGTGTACCTACACACACTCACACAAATGTAAAGTTCTTTTATCTATTTTTTGATAATATATGTATGCATTAACAAAAATTCTTTTTATTACAACATGTAAAATGTTTCTCCACGATTTTGTTTGAACTGAACCGAACCGTAATCTAGCTATAAATGAGGTCATCTAATTTTAAATGGGGAACATCTGTTTGTATAGACTATAAAATTTCATTTACATTAATCCAACTGTCTTCACTCTTTGGAAATCCCAGCCAACGCACTAAAGCTCTTTTTCCGTCTCGTTTCAACACTTTTTCTACTAGATATGCATCGGGATATTGAGTCTTTTTGAGTTCTTCTCTGTAGAAGCAACCTTCAATCGGATTCCCCTTCAAGTCTTCTAGTAAATATGTTGTTGGATATGTATATTTTACTGTTCTAATTTTAAAAATTTCTGTTGTCCAATTTGGGGTGTAGCCCTTTTCGAATATATGTTTGTATTTACTTATACGCACATTGTCCCCCTTACACAACTTGCTTCCAGTGAATATCTTCAAGAAATTGTATGTTGTCTTTAAAATTTGTTTTTCATTGGATGAGTTAACGTTAATTGGCTTCATTTTTATTGTTCTATGTACACGATTGTTGTAACCATCAATTAAACTTTTGTACATATCAATCCATTTATATTTTCCATTGAAACTGAACTCGCGCCACATAAGCTCTTTCAGGGTTCTATTAAATCGTTCAACAATTGATGCTTTCAGTACACTGAATGTCGAATAATGATTTATTTTAAACTGGTTTGTTAATACCTTAAATTGTTTATTGAAAAACTCGGTTCCGTCATCTGTTTGTAGGTTCTTGGGAGCACCACGTCCCGATTTAAATATTTTCTCCATTGCCTGAGCAACTTCTTTAGCAGTTTTTGATTTTAATGCTTCACCCCAAGCAAATTTAGAAAACGTATCTATCACTGTCAACAAATAACGATAACCATTATTTGATGAAGCATACGCCCCCATTTCAACCAAATCCGCCTGCCATAAGTCATTAATCCCCTTTGTGACTACTCTACGTCGACGAAAATTCTTGTAAGACGGTGCATGTAATTCATTAACTATCTCTCGTTTACTCATATTGTTATTTTATTATATTCAATGGGTATCTCTTCTGTTGTTACTGTTACACTGTTTAAATTAAATTTGGATTTGTCAATGGATACATATTTAAAAACATAATCATCAATTTTATTTAATTTTGAATATATTTCCTTTTGAATTGTTTTTTCAAAATTATCTATTCGCTTTTTAAGATTATTAATAGTTTTATGTAGTGTATGTACTTTTGTATTACGTTCTCGAAGGCTGTTGGATATTTCTTTTTCCAACACAACTAGTTTATTATCTAAATATTCTTTTGTAGTCAACTCATATGTCAGTTTTGGAATTAAACAATTTTTAAATATTTTTTTCTGCGCATTTAGATTACCATTTCCATCAATGTATAAACCTGTTATACGTTTACTATCTCTCTTAAAGTAGTCTAAATACTCTTTATCATTTGAGTAATGACCAAACTTATCAAGTGACATGATAATTATACGTTTAATTTACATGTGTCTTAGTTTTTTTCTCGATGTGCAAATGGACTTTTCTTATAGGAAATCACATCTGCTTCAATATGTTGTGATTTTGGAATCTTACAATTTGCAGCAACAAAACTATTGAGATTATTAACCTTCTTAATAACATCATTGATAATGTCATCAACATGTTCTATCAATTTAATAAGATTATTTACTTCTTTTTCCAAGTTATTTACTTTATCATTTCTACGTTCAAATAATTGTGAAATTGTAGTAGTTTGATTTGTTTTCAAATTTGTTATTTTATCATCAACATATACTTTTACAACCAAGTCATCATTATTAAGCGGTAGTGAAGAGTTTACAATTCGTTTTTTCTGAACATTAAGATTCCCATCTAAATCAATGAATAGTCCTGTTACGTTTTTAATTTCTCTTTTTAAGTGCTCTGAACGCTCTTTATCATCAGAAAAACAACCAAACTTGTCAACAGACATTATGATATTAAATATAATTGTCAATTGTAATGTATATTTATATGGATTAGTATATTATCCGTGCCTCACGCAATTCTTCTATGATTGACATAATCTCATTATTATGATTAGTATTACCAGCTGTTTCTGAGGCTATTAAAAGTTGTAATCGTTCAACTAATTCATTTGCATTGTCCCAATACACATAGTTTGGTTTTGATAATTGTAGGGTCATATACCCTGAACCTGTTTTCGAGCGATTTGGTGTAGACATCGCTGATGGTATTGACATATTACTTAAAAGAGGTTTGATAATTTCACTATATTTATATGCTCGAGTTCCTTTTACTTGACTTTGTGGGTTATAATTTCTTCTATGTACACTAGTCTCAACTAAAATCTTTTTATAGATCTCCAATTCATTCTTGTTATAGTCTGTCGGTTTTTTATGGAAAATTAATGAGTATAGTCCAGGGGTAAGGGGCCAACTATTTCCACTCGACAATTTGATTACTTTATTGTCAACATTTAATGTGCTGTTCCCCAACATTAAAGAACGAGAAGCTGATGTGCTTTTTCTAGGTCCGTAAGCATTATCCAAGAGTTGTTCTCTCTGTAGCTGACTAATATTCAAATTCATTTCATAATCTTTTACCTCAGATACATTCTCTAAATCAGTGTCTGGGTCAATATTCGAATGAGAAAAATAATTTGTTTCATTTTCTCCATCAACATCATCATCATCATCATCATCAACATCATCATCATCATCATCATCATCATCATCATCATCATCATCCTCAAACTTTAATCTAGATTTTACATCTTCTCCTTCTCTTTTTATTGACTTTTTAATTTTCTTTTTATTCTCATTAACTAGTTCTTGTAGAGGTTCTGTTATGGGTTTAAAAGTTTTCTCCAATTCAAGATCATTAAGAGAATTCGTTTGTTTGATAGAATCAAATTTTCTCTTCAATACATTTCTCGCTTTCGTCAACTGACTCAAAATATGTTGATTCATTGTGAATGTTTTATGTATTTATGTAATCAACAGAGCCACCACCATCACCCGAAAAAGAAAATGCTTTCAATGTGATAGATAAGAAGTTGGTTCAGTTCAATGAACTGTCGACGATTTTTCATCCACCAAAACCGGTATATAATAAACAGCTCTAAAGTTAGATAAGAAGTTGACTTAGTTCAATGAACTGTCGACGATTTTTCATCCACCAAAAACCGGTTTATAATAAACAGCTCTAAAGTATATAAGAGCTACGTGAAAAACTGGTTTCGTTTGTATAGCAATAATATGTGTTTGTATGCATGTGTTTATGTATTCACTCTCGATCTAATACTGTTACATAATGGAAATGCATTTTATATTTATAATAGCCATCTGAAAATTTTTTTCTCATACTACCAAACATAAAAATAGAAACGTTGAAAAAGTGTGTATTCAAATTTTTATTTAAGATATCTGAAATTTTCTCATACCACCCAAAAAGTAGAACAACATTTTTTTAAATTAGAAATTCATATTTTTTTTTATTGAAAAATATTAAATCACAAATTTTTATTAGATTCCAAATAGAGATTTTCATCAATTTTTTTTACGATGATATATTTTTGGTCCTTCAGTGCCATAATGGTTTCATCCTTGAGACTTAAATATCTCTCCGGTAAATACAACATGTATTTCTCAAGTTCGAGTGCGACTGAATTACCTATCCTGGTTGTCTTCCTTTGAGCTCTGAGAATGGGATAAGCTACATTTGTACTCATCTTGGTCTTGGACATCAGTGGCTTCTGGACTCGTCCATTGAAATCCTTTATGACATCCATACATTTCTGCTCTTCGTTAAAAATGGTATCCAGTTCGCTGTCTGTGATAGTGGGTTGATTCATTTTGCTGTCCTGCTTCTGAGATTTTGATAATGTGGTTGTTGTTGTTGTTGTTAGGTTTTTCCTCGTTGATGATGATGTCAATGTTGAAGCTGTTCGTCTAACCCAGTTGAGGCGATGACTTTGAGTGTGTCTTGAGTCAGCCTCAACTCAACTTTTATAGCTCGTTCAAGGTGCTTACACACTGCTTTGTATGTATGTATTGGTATACATATATACCAATTTAAATACAAAGAACCCATCATCTTATTCAAGAAATAGATTAACATAAATCTATTAAGCCCCCAACCTCGTTTATTTAAATGATAGTAAAAATTTGAGACACAGGTGTCCACAGTTGTATGTATTAAAACGTTGCACTCTCTCATAGTTATATTTGATTCCATTTCCCAGGTATTTAACAACTTCGTTTGGTGGTTGTAAGTTCCCAAAACTATCAAAGTATTGTATCGAATTTTTGTATTTTTTATAGGCTACCCAATGTGTACCGCTTGATAATGAGTCGTCCAGGTTTATGACTCCACATTCCTGATTAAGAGGTGATTCTGGGAGTGAGTCTCTCATAAATACACCTCGAAAATGCTTAATGTGTTTACGAGCAAAATTTTCAATGTCTAAATTTGTTAATGCTCTTTTGGGTAGCCCGCTAATTAGTTTTTTTGTTTCTTTACTCCATGTCCCTTTTTAAAGGGATTGAGGTATAATCCGTAACCTTTCCGATAGGGTTTCAGATACATACCATCTCCCATGGCAACGCTCTCTATTTGTTTGTTGTGACGCTTACTCTCATCCAGCTGTTGTTTTGCTGTCTTTGCATTGTTAATCGCCTTTGCAATGGATGCGCTACCTGAGGCTAGACTACCTAATGCACTTAGTGCAGTCAGAATGGGTACTAGTGGTAAAAAGCCTCCAACTTTGGGTACATTAATTACACGAGGTACTCTAACATTTTTCTTACAACCAATTGATTTATGTACTGCTTTGCGTGCAATCTTAATTGCACTCAGAATATCTAATGGTTTTTGACTTTTCAATGTACGATTAGCATCGTTAACAACAGATGACCAACTCTTCATCTTCTTTTTTTTCACACATCTCTTGACCCCCTTCTTCTTCTTCATTCCCATCCCGAATTTTTTCTTTGACTTCATGATATTGGTTACAAGATATGCCGATGCCTTTTCACCAAAACTGCTGTCTCTCGCCTTTACACGTTCCCAAGCTCTATTGACCAATACCGTATCTGCCTTATGACGTTCACTCAAGTCCTTGTGTTGATCGTATGCAATATCATGTACCCTACAGGCTTCGTCCAACGGATTTATTCCACGATCACCCCGCTTCAAACGTTTTTCTAGATTTGTGCCAGGACCACAGAAATTATAACCAGGAAGGTGTGCTTCAACTGGCAACACATTAATTAATTTGTTGACAAGACCACTGCCCTGGTTACAGTTTAAATAATGACTGACATGTTTATAAAAACGTTTACCCATTTTATGGTTGTTTATTCATCAATTGTTTCTCATTGAATGAACACATTGTAATGAAGGATGCGTTTAATAAAGCAAAAACAAAATATCTTTGTTAGAAACATTGATGGTGGTGATGTTGCGAAAAAACTACCTCCACGTCATAGTACTCTCTTACCCAACACAATAAGAGCACTCATTGTCGGTCCATCAAACTGTGGTAAGACCAATCTAATGTTCAGTCTAATTGAGAGTCCAAATGGATTGAAGTTTGAAAATATTTACGTGTTTTCAAAGAGTCTATACCAACCCAAGTATGAGTACTTGGAAAAACTAATCAAACCAATTAAGGGTATGGGCTATCACACATTCTCACAGAATGAGACAGTTTTACCACCCAACGAAGCTAAAAATAATTCTATTATGATTTTTGATGATGTTGCATGTGAAAAACAAGATAATATTCGATCATATTTCTGTATGGGACGACACAAAAATATTGATTCGTTTTACTTATGTCAAACTTATACTCATATACCAAAACATCTTATACGTGACAATGCAAACATGATAATTATGTTTAAGCAAGACGATCTAAATATGCGACATATATATCGCGATCATATTAATACAGATATGAGCTATGATTCATTCATAAAAATTTGTCAAAAATGTTGGGATGATAAATATGGTTTTTTGTTAATAAGTAAAGATGACGATATGGATAAAGGACGTTATAGAAAAGGTTTCGATCAGTTTATTATAATTTGAAAAAAAAATGTCAATATAAGATTGGAAAAACATGATATTCATCTCAGTTTAAAATCAGATTTCATAATGACCAGATCATTAACACTATCGATAAATGGAAACAGCTCCATTATAAACACAAACTATTTCCCTCCCATCGAATTGAATGGGCAATATGAGTGTGCACTAATTGACTTTCATATGTACAACTCAATCCCCAATGTTGATGCAAACAACAATCTTTTTCACATTGGTGATCAAGTAATCACAATTCCCATCGGTTCCTATGAACTCGATGATATTGCCGAGTTTATTTATTCTAAGCTAAAATATACTGACCTTGCAAATACAGTTAAAATTAAAGGTAATAATAATACACTCCAAGTGGAGGTCTTTAGCAGCAAGCAATCGATATTCTTTAATAAGGAAAGATCAATTGGTCAATTGTTTGGCTTCAAACAAATAGAACTCCCACCACATCCAACTAAAACTTATCTATCTGATCAACTTATCAATATTTTTAAAATTAATACGATTCGTTTAGAATGCAACATTGTTGGTGCTTCATATGTAGATGATGTGGCAAATCATGTGTTGTATGAGTTTGGTATTAATGTTCCTCCAGGCTATAAAATGAGTGTGACACCTCACAATCTCATTTATTTACCAGTCAGCTGTAGAGAAATAAGTACTCTATCAATACGCATAACTGATCAGTACGGGAATTTGGTGAACTTACGTGGTGAAAACATAACAATTCGCATACATTTACGAAAGATAGAATGATTATATACAATAAAAGGTTGGGTATATACTCTCAACCTCACACTACTAATCACAAAGCTAAAGGAAGAGGATCAAAGCTGAAGAGAAGTGCGCTCACATTAAAAAATAAATTGTTTTTAAAATCATTGGGATTCACACTTCGAGTATAACAAGGACGGAAACAAAAATGAATGAAATTTTAAATGTTCGGGAAAAACCTTTCTCAGATGAAAGTATCTCGAAGAAAGAATACCACACCTATTCATCTTATCAACAATCATTTAAGTCAAATGATGAAATTCGAATTACAATCCAAAATCAAGACCTGTATGTGTTACCTCATGAGAGTTTTCTTAATTTTCAAGGAACTATTAAAAAAGTAACAGCCGAAAACACTGCTACATTAGATGGTGTTAATGCTGCATTTAAAAATAATTGTATGGCATACTTTTTGGATGAAATAAGATATGAAATAAATGGTTGTGAGATTGATAGAACGCGGTTCGTTGGTATCACTACAACCCTCAAAAACTATCTCTCATTGACTAACCTTAATAGTCGAATTCTTCAAAATGCTGGATGGGGCGGAGGAAATGATATCCAATCAACAGGTCATTTTAACTTTTCCATTCCCCTTAAATATTTGTTGGGATTTGCCGAAGACTATACAAAGGTTATGTTAAACTGTAAACATGAACTTGTATTATTACTGACCAAAAATCTGGATGACGTGTATTACAAAACTAGGGGTAACCAAACACATCAATTAGAAATGACAAATATATCTTGGAAAATTCCACATGTAACTCCAAGTGATGTTGCAAAAATAAAAATGTATGATATTATAAAAAGTGGTGTTAATCTATCGCTTGCATTCCGCAGTTGGGACTCATATATCAATCCCAAACTAGTTCAGGGAACACATCATGTTTGGAATGTTAAGCTTGCTGCTAACCGAGAACGTCCCCGGTTTGCAATAATAGCCTTTTCACTAGATGGACAACTAATAACGAACAATTTATCAAACTTGAAAGTACACTTGAACTCTGATACATATCCCTATGATGATTTAAATGTTGATTTTAGTCAAGGACGTTTCGCTCACCTGTATGAAATGTATGCAAAGTTCCAAACTAGTTACTACAATCGTGAAGCAGTTCCATTTTTAACACCATCAGATTTTAAAAATAAGGCACCAATTGTTGTCATAGATCTTTCATATCAAAATGAAACGGTAAAATCTGGTCCCATTGATGTGAGAATTTCAACGGAGCTAAGGGAAGTAAGCCACCCAAATACCCAAGTACATTGTCTACTCATACATGATCGTTTAGTTGAATACAATCCATTGAGTGGTTTAGTTCAAAGAATTGTTTAACAATATACACATACAAAATGGTTGAAGATATTGTTTCGATTGATGTTCAAGGATTTTTTGATAATTATAACAAGTTTGTTCTAAAGGAAATTGGAATAGTATTTAATAATGATTCGAAACTTGATAATCATTTTATTATACGAGCACCATATAACTTTGATCAACTAGATAAAAAGTCACGAAAAACTGCCACTTGGTTAACTAAAAATCATCACAAAATTCACTGGAATGATGGAATAAACTATTTCACTCAAACACGAAATTATCTGAGGAAAATAACTGCAGGAAAAGAGATCTTATGTAAGGGTATTGAAAAGAAACGATTTCTGGAAATATTTTTAAGAGAACCACATCTGGTTGATGTTGAGGAGCTTGGATGTCCACAACTAGAGACTTTAATGGAAAATCAGTTCCCGTTTTGTTCAATACATCATCGTGAAGGAGTTTGTGCACTAAATAATGCATACAACATTTTGAAATTTTTTAATGATATAATGGTATAAGAAGTCAACATATATATCATTTATATTTTGAGTTTCAAAGCGAACACAACTACTACTACATTGGGAAACTAATAAAAAATGAATGGAGGCAACAACAACAACTACAATGGCACAATTGTTAATGAAATTAATACTTTTCTTGAACAATTTGGTGACGAAATATTTGGAGAGCATTTACACTTTCTTCGGACTTCAAGGAATATGTTCATGGATAATGGAGGACAACAACTTATTACATCAATTCATGGCAAACATTACAAATTCTGTGAATGGTCAAATGACAACGTTGAGTTAGGTCGAGACACATGTGCCTGCTATTTCTATGATGATCGAATGAGTGCAGCTAGAAAATTAATTTCAAAATATGTCAACTTAAGGAAAAGAGAAAAACTAACTAACTTTCCTAATATTGTAGTTAATTAAGGAAAACATTGTAATACCCAAAAAAAAACATTAAAAAATAAAATTTGGTGACCACACAAACAGATGTGTTTAAAATTTAACTAGAGGTTTGGGATGGGATAGAGTCATTAAATGTAATAATACATTCAAAAAAGGTTGAGATTCCCTTTAGACCTCTAAAAGGTTGATATTTCCTTTGCACCTGCAAAACATGTTTTTCTACTAGAGAAAAGGAATATTTCAAGTATATAAGGAGTGTCCTGTTGAAGAAATTTTCAGTACAAAAGACGATTTCAACATACAAAGAAATATCTTTAAATTTAAAAGAAAATGTCACGCCGCACACGTCACACAACAAAAACCATTGTGAATTACATCACATGGTTTTTGAAAGATTATGGAGAACGTATCTTCATAGAGCACTATTGTCGGCTTACGGAGCTAAGAAGCAGAATTCAGGATGACAGCTATTTTGATGTTGTGGAATCCAGGTTTGGTTTTCATTCTGCTCACTGTCCATGGGCCATTGATGATGTCATTTGTTCACCAAATAATTGTCGTTGTGCAATTATCGATGAAAATGAACAGGAAGCCAACTACATCATTGAAGAATATATGAGAATATATGAGAATATATTATCATCACAATTATGATTAAGAAATATACATACAATAAAAAATATATAATTTCTTAAAACAAGTAAAAACTTTATTTTTATTTTTTCTTGGGTGATGGGTCTAACAACAGTAAGAATACTGTCATCGACAACTCAACAACAATAGCAATATTCTTTTCATTTTTGTTGAGGGTTTCTCTTACAAGCAGTGTGTGGGGTCTATTACCTGGTAGGGATCATTTATGACCTTTCTCTTACAAGCAGTGTGTGGGGTCTATTACCTGGTAGGGATCATTTATGACCTCTTAATTAGGAGTCTGTTCCGTACCTGACCCGTACCTGTCCCATGTCTACTCCCTACCAAAACTCAAATGTGTGGACTGTTGTGTTAGATACTTTGATTGCTCGATCAACTAATTAACCAAAAAGATACATTCTGTCACAACAGCCCACACATTCTGTCCTTTTCCCTTTATGACCCCTTCATAAGGATCATCTCATTTATGACCACTTAATTAGGGAGTAGGGGGTCATTATGACCAATTAGGGATCAGTTAAACCCCCACCCTCTACACATTCTAACCCTTTTCCCACGCTTTTGTCAACAACTCATTAACATATTAATGACTTTTGACCCATTTTTACGATCAATCACAACAACTCATTAACATATTAATGACATTTGACCTATTTTTACGATCAATCACAACAACTCATTAACATATTAATGACATTTGACCCATTTTTAATTGATTAATCAATAAAATTTAATGACTTTTGACCCTTTTAATTGATTAATCAATTAAATTTAATGACTTTTGACCCTTTTTAATTGATTAATCAATTAAATTTAATGACTTTTGACCCTTTTTAATTGATTAATCAATAAAATTTAATTACTTTTGACCCTTTTTAATGAGCTCTTAATGAGCTCCCCCACCCACCCCCACCCCTAATCTGGGTAGCCGCATTTATTAACTACTGGAGGGATTGAGAGGGAAAGTGGCGCCTTCTTCATTCTTCCAGTGGAAAAACGGGATAAAGTGACTTTGCTAAATATTATAAGGGAGCGCATTGCGGATGGGACGACAATAATGTCGGACTGCTGGAAAGCGTACGACTGTTTGCATGAAGAAGGCTTCCAGCACCAAACAGTCAACCACTCAAAGCACTTTGTGGATCCCGAGACGCGTGCGCACACACAAAACATAGAAAGACTGTGGCGCGACATGCGGGGCGATATACCACACTTTGGCCGAAAAAAGGCTCATTATATTGGCTTTTTGGCGAAGTTCCAATTTTTAAAAAAATTTCCGGACCATAGGGAGAGGATTCATGAGCTTTTCATGGCCATTGGAAGGCTTTATGATCCCCAGAAGGAATCCGAAATAAACGAAGATGTCCATGTCCCTGAGGTTTGTAATTGAAATAGTCCGCGCCGCAGGCGAAAATTTTTTTTTACTTTTGTGGAGTCCTCGAATAACGAACTTGCAGTTAGAATCCTCCAGCCACTTGGCCAGACTGCGGTATGAAGAAGAACGTGCGCTGTCATGCGGTTTTATTATAGGTATGAATATGTAAGTCTATTTTTTTCTTTAATTTTTGTTTGAAAGAGACCATCTACTACAAGAATTTGTATTCTTAAGTTAAGTTTTTATAAATAAAATATGTGTGTATATTTTGTGTGTTCATTGCGTGTCAGGATCGACAAAAACCAAAAACGTTATGCTATTCAAATTGTAGTAAAATTTTTATTTTGTAATTGCTTAAATCGAAAATTAACACATTTTGCTTGACAAGCAAAGCAAAGAAACTAAAATTAAGCACTAGCTAATACATTTCAAGTTAGATGGAACTCACATTGTAAAACTTTTACCATTGTATCGTAGTTAAAACAAAAACAAAATTACAACGCTTCAAAAAAAAGTTAAACTTGAATAAATTAATTTTTTTCATTTTTTAAGGGAACGGAACGGAAAGTTTATGATATTAAATCATTGCCTAAAGCTCTGATTATTCCTGAATAAAACAATAATATAAATACAGCTGAATTTTTCAATGGACCAATGAGTTTACATGCCAAAGAGGCCCTTGAGATCATCGATGGAGAGCTTGGTGCTAACCTTGCCGCCTGTTAGCAAACCATCGGCCAGCTCCAGTTTACGATCCTGCAGAGCCTTAATTCGCTGCTCCACAGTGTCGATGCAAATCATCTTGTAGATAATTACATCCTTCTTCTGGCCAACACGATAAATGCGATCCTGCGCTTGTGCCTCCAACTGCGGATTCCAGTGCAAATCCAAGAGTATCAAATGATTGGCTCCAATAAAATTGAGGCCAACACCGCCGGCTGTCAGGGACAGCAATAGAATGCGCTTGGAACTGCGTGGATCGTTGAATTCGTTGACAATATCCTGACGCTTTTGCACTGGGATTGTGCTATTCAACGACAGTGTGGCTAGTCTCTCCTTAGCCAGCATAATCTGCATGATGTCTAGCACAGACTTCCATTGAGACACAATGATGGCCTTATCATCTGTGTTCAGCACACATGTCTTCAATATTTCCAGAGTCTTTTGCAATTTGGTGGATTTCGGGATTGCTTCGCTTTAGCACATTTTGGAAAGCCTTGGCCAAGCGCATATCGTCGCCATCCAGGGGACGCACTTGATCGCCTTCGGGGCCACTGGCGGAGTCATCAGTAATGGTCAACTTATTCAGATGGGCCAACAAGTCAATTTCCGGTGAATCCTCTTGGGTGTCATCATGGCCCATATTTCCGGAGCTTTCATCTTCCATCGTTTGACAGATTTCTAGCAGCCAAATTTTCGTCGGATTTGACTAGTTCAAATTTTGAAGGAGAAGCTTCCTGTCTCTGATGAGACTAATGACGATCGGCGGAGGCTAACGAGCGATCGATTTAGGCGGAATCGCATTGAGTTCGATAGGGACTTTGGCTTTAGAATTAATGACAGTTGCTGTCTTGACTGACTCTTTAAGAGGCAACTTAGCTTGGAGCGGCGTAGAGTGACTTCGAGGAGTAGGTGAAAAAGGATCCCGTTTTTTATTGAGGTGAAAGAGCAATCCGAATCCGAAGAATTGTCTCCAAATTGAGAAAAGTTAGATAAAATACCCATTTCGGACATTGAATGAGAATCGGCATCAGGAACAGACTGGTGCGGGCATGACGGTTCGTGATTACGAATAGAGGGCGAGTTGCGTCCAGGGCTTGAAGGGCTAATTGTCTTCAATGATGAATTTAAATCATCTTTTAACGAAGGGTCCGATTCATCACCGGAATCGCAACGAATACTGCGCATCTCATCGACGCAAGCATGACGGTTGATAGATCTAATTGCACGACTTGACTCATCACGAGGTGTCCTGGTCATGTTCATAGCTTTCACCAGTTTCTGGCCCAGATAGGAATTCTTAGACTGCTCCATCCTCTCAGGCAAGAGCCCCCAAGTGGGATCAATAGGGACGTCCAGAAAAGTATAGGTAATTGCGACTCAATGAGGAAATCTGTAAAGATATAAGTAGGCCCAGGGCCATAGAGGGAATCAAGAAAAGAAATATTTTACGCGAATAGGCTACGAAAAGTACAGTTAAATGAAAATAAAAATGTGAGCCTTGAAATTGCTGTCATCGCTTGAACGTTTTAACTCAGGCGTAAATGCTAGCAGACTCAGTTGTGTTTTGCAACTCGTTCCGAAAGGTTCTCCCACTTTTTTTTTTTTTTTTTTATAAAATGGACAAAAATGAAAACTCAACTTTGAGCTGCTAGGATAAGTCTAATAGGCAATTTACACCGAGACCCGTTTGGGGCCGTAACATACATACATATATATAAGGTGCTTTATTTATTTGGAATATAAACAATTGATGTTGCTCGCACAACGACACCTTTTAGAATGTGTAGATATAATGTTTTGTGTTCGGATCTCGGCATTTCCAACTCCACAGGCCTACTCCGATCCATCCGGCCTACTTATACTTCTTTACATATAAGTTAACAGAGGCCAACGACACCAGCTCCAGATGCTGATATAGCACTGGGACGGATGTTCTTACCAGTGCTGCCATAACAGCCCTTTTAGTGATAGATCTATCACTTTTTCGATAGGTTTGTCACCAAAATTTTAGAAAAAGCCCCTGTCACCAAATCTATCACCTTATCAAATTGCTTTGAAATTTATGTCATTGAGAGCCAGAAATAAAATTGTCAACAATGCCGAAAAATTTATATAAGCAAAAATTCCGCGAGTCGTGGATAAATAAGCCTGATTTAAAGGATTGGATTGACCGCGATGCTGACGACTCCAGTAAGGCATACTGCAAATTATGAAAAACAAGCATAATAGCAAAAGAAGACAAGCTTAAAAAAATTTTTTAAATTTTATTTCTAAGATTTGGACTTCGCCGCTACGAACAAGTGCTGCTGCACGTACAAAGTTCCCGAAGAATTCTTGAAAATTATTGGAAAATTTGCTATAAAAACGAAACAAGCGAAGCCGATGAAGAAGATGTTGACGATGCTATGCAATTATTTTAATATTGTAAAATAATAATAAAAAAATAATAATAATAAATAATTAATAATAATTAAAAAATACTAATACATAAAACATAATTATTCATGTACTTTTGAATGAATTTTATTTAAAAATCTGTCCCGATATTTTGTCACCTTTTTTGTCCCCGATTTTAAATTTTTGTCACCTTTTTTGTCACTATTTCTAGCCTGTTTTTGTTATCGATTTATGGCAGCACTGGTTCTTACGAGTTAACAGGGGTCAGCAAAATGCAATATAACACCAGCCACAGATGCTGACATAGCTCTAGGCCGGGTGTTCTTGCACGACGGCAGCGCACGAGGCGCAAGCTAAGCATTCTAGCGGCCGTTGTGAAAAGCACACAATAGCTTAAGTAATTTTTATCAACCTTTTGTAAATTTAGTTTTTAATTCAGCTTTCACTGAGGCACATCGGCCCAGCGATTGTACGCGTAAAGTAACTCGCTCACCACGGCATATCGGCCTAGTGTTCTAAACTAAATAACGTTAATCAACCTTGTATTACAAACACAACAAAAATTATCTAAATAAAAGTCTCACAAAGGAAATCCGCGAAGACTTGTCATTTAAATATTAATAGGCGCCCAACTTTTTTCGGACCATTTTGTGTAATAATTATTTTGTGCTGTGCAGTGTAAAGAACTAATCTACCAGTACAAGATACTTCGCGCTGTGTAATATAATAACAATACCCAACCTGCCAGTGCAAACAATAAAAGCTGTGCCTGACCTACATCAATTTACGTCAGCGGCACAAGCCCAATTAAAAGCCATTTGATACACCGAAGCCACTGGAGCTCTTCGGGCAGCGACTTGTCACCAAACCAGCGCGCAAGCCGGTTTGGGCAGCGAAGCAAACCAACACCCATAGACTTCATCGAGGGATCATAAAAAAGCATTCGCGACTGCAGCGTGGGAAGCAGTAATTTAAGACGTAGAACTAAAACCCTTGTAGGATCAAATAAAATGTAAGTGGGCCATCATTTGGCACAAACTTTTTTCAATTTGCGTGATTAATTTTAAAATAAAATCCAAAAATTCATAAGTGAGAAATATAAAAAATTGCGATAATTGTGCTCCCAACTAACTTTGAGTAATAAAATTTTGCATCCATCAGCATTTTTCAATAAAGTCTCCTCTGTCAGCATTCATTTAATTTACTGTTGTTGATTTGCCCTTGAAATTGTGTTGTTATTATTGTTGACAGTATTGTCCATGAAAAGCTCGTTTCTCAGGTACAGAGGCCGCTCTGCAAGGGGATCTGAGTCAGACGACTCAACCACTTTAGATAGGGAACCCGTCCCGCAAGAAATCTCTGACAACAGGTGTAAAATGGGAATGGAGCCTGAGCAGCTTAAGACTTTGGTGCATGCCGCAGTGGCCACCGCCTTAGAAGCACAGAGCGCAGCATTGAAGCAAAGAGATGCTGAACTAAGGGCTTCCTTTAACGCTCGGTTACAAGAATTGGCAGGCAGAATACCTGCCAGTAGTATAGAAACACCGCCGGTCCAGGCATTTGAGCCGGTGGAGATCAGAAACGATGTCCAATGTAATGAACCATTGGACGCCGTTAAATGCTTACCAGAATTTACGGGGGTGCCAGAGACGTACGCCTCTTGGAGACAAGCTGCGATAGCGGCATATAAAATTTACAAGCCATACGACGGCAGCTCACGCCACTACCAGGCGGTCATTATTATAAAGAGCAAAATTAGAGGGGCGGCTGACGGCGTTTTGGGTCAGTTCGGCACAGTAATGAATTTTGATGCCATAATAAACCGTCTCGATTTCACATACAGGGATAAGAGAGGCATTCACGTCATAGAGCAAGAGATGAGCACCCTAAGACAGGGCTCATTAACAATTTTACAATACTATGACGAGGTTGAGAAAAAGCTTACTCTTCTCACCAATAAGGTAAACATGTCCTATGAACCAAACATGGCACAAGGGCTCTGTACGAAGTTCAGAGATGATGCGTTGGGTGTTTTTGTCTCAGGCCTAAAGCGTAGCCTGACGGATGTCCTGTTCGCGGCAAAGCCTAAGGACTTACCGTCGGCCCTAGCTCTAGCGCAAGAGGTGGAGGCAAACCATGAGAGGTACGCCTTTGCCGCCAACTTCGCTAAGGGACAAGAAGATAGGGAGCGAAAAGTGACCCCGAGGCTGCAGGTCCGTCAGCAAGATAGGGTTCAACAGCAGGGGGATCCGCAACCCAGCGGTTCCAAAAATCCTCACTTCACTAACCAGCAGAAAAAGCAACATGGTCAATTTGAGCAACAGAGTGGCAGGTGGAACAAAGGTGGAGGGTCACAGGAACCAATGGACGTCGATCCATCTGTGTCAAAAATTTTACAACCATCGCAGGCACCAGCCTACGTTAACTCTAGCGCTCCTCAAGCCTACAAAAGAACGGCCACGTCTGGGCGTCAAGCGGACAGAGGAGGCAGAGAGTCAATCATACGGCTCACGAGCCTGATCAAGATTCAGGTTCGTATGCTAGCTCTGCAGCAGCAGCAGAACAGCAAATTGCCGTCGACAATGGTAGCGGATATGACTCAGACACTCTCAATTTTTTAGGGGAAGCTCCCTGCTGCCCTACATCAGTAGGAGAATAGCAGGGATCCAGATGAGATTTCTCATCGACACGGGCGCTTCCAAGAATTATATCAGACCACATAAAAATCTAAAAGGTGTGTGCCCAGTAAATTCTTCCTTCTCTACCCATTCTATATACGGCACCACGAAGATCACTCATAAGTGCCTTATATCTCTGTTCGGCAAAACTGCCACATTTTTTTTACTCCCAGACCTATCCACATTTGATGGAATTGTGGGGCTCGACTTGCTCACGCGAGCAGGAGTGTCGCTTTGTCTTTCTTCTGGCCAGCTCAAATGTGGCACAGAAACTGAACAAATCGAATTCCACAGGTGCGCGGATGTTAACTTTACCAATGTTGACTGCGCCGACGTGCCCGATGCTGTAAAAGATGCATTCCTAAAGATGCTAAAAAGCAAACATAAGGCCTTCGCGGATCCGGAAGAAGCACTTCCCTATAACACATCAGTGGTGGCCACTATCAGGACCACTGATGAACAACCAGTTTATGTCCGACTGTACCCCTATCCCATGGGAGCAGCGGAATTCGTTAATAAAGAGATTCAAAGCCTTCTGAAGAACGGTATCATAAAAAAATCTGTTTCCCCCTACAACAATCCCATTTGGGTGGTGGACAAGAAGGGGAAGGACGAGTTTGATAACAAGAATATGCGCCTCGTAATGGATTTTCGCAAACTTAACGAGAAAACCATCGCAGACAAATACCCTATGCCTAACATTCCAATGATTTTGGGGAATCTTGGCAAAGCTAAATACTTTTCGACATTGGACCTAAAGTCCGGCTATCACCAGATCACGCTAGCAGAGCGTGACCGTGAAAAAACAGCCTTCGCAGTTAACGGGGGGAAGTACGAATTTTGTCGACTTCCCTTTGGGTTGAGGAATGCGGCCAGCATCTTCCAAAGAACTGTTGACGACATACTGCGTGAGCAAATTGGCAAATCTTGCTATGTCTATGTTGACGATGTCATTATCTTCTCAAAAGACGAAAATTCTCATGTCCAACATGTAGAGTGGGTCTTAAAGAGCCTGTACGAGGCAAATATGAGAATCTCCAAGGAAAAATCGCGTTTTTTTAAGAAAAGCGTAGGCTTTCTTGGTTTCGTGGTAACCAGTAATGGGGCTACAACGGACCCTGAAAAAGTCAAAGCGATTCAGGAGTTCCCAGAACCGAAGAATATATTCGAGATTAGATCATTTTTGGGACTGGCCAGTTACTATAGGTGTTTTACCAAAGACTTTTCCTCAATAGCAAAACCCATTTCTGATCTTCTAAAGGGCGAGAATGGGTCAGTAAGTAAACATAGATCGCGAAACATCCCGGTAGAATTCTCTGAGCTTCAGTGTCACGCAACCCGAAAGCTACGCAACATTTTGTCATCAGAAAACGTCATGCTCAGATACCCTGACTTTAAGAAGCCGTTTGATCTAACGACGGACGCTTCAGCTTACGGCATAGGGGCAGTGCTTTCTCAAGAGGGTCGCCCCATCTCAATGATTTCCAGAACATTGAAGCCCCCGGAGGTGAACTACGCCACCAACGAGCGGGAACTTTTGGCTATAGTTTGGGCCCTTAGCAAGCTACGTCACTACCTGTATGGGGTAAAAGACATTAACATTTTCACGGACCACCAACCGTTAACTTTTGCCGTTTCTGAGTCAAACCCGAATGCCAAAATTAAAAGATGGAAGGCGCGCATTGAGGAAACGAATGCGCGAATATTTTATAAGCCAGGCAAGGAGAATTTAGTTGCTGATGCGCTATCGCGACAACAGCTCAACGCTCTTGACGAGCTGAATACTGATTCCTGCGCGGCGACAGTCCACAGCGAGCTGTCCTTGACCTATACAATTGAGTCAACCGAAAAGCCACTTAATTGTTTCCAAAATCAAATTGTCATTGAAGAGGCACGCGTCCCCACCAAACGCAACTTCATTCTTTTCGGGGACAAGAGGCGTCATGAAGTGAGCTTCACTGATCGCACAGCCCTTCTAGATGAACTCATTGACTTGATTAATCCAAATGCAGTTAATGCCCTCTATTGCAACCTGCACACACTAGCACAGGTGCAAGATAGCTTAGTTCGCATGTTTCCAGGCACAAAGTTCTGGCACTGCAAAAACCGAGTTGCAGATGTTTTCAACGTAGACGAGAGGAGAGAAATTCTCGTTGCCGAACATAACAGAGCGCACAGAGCAGCTCAAGAAAATGCTAAGCAAGTGTTATCAGAATACTATTTCCCTAAAATGGCGAAGTTGGCTAAGGAAATTTCAGAAAGTTGTAGAATCTGCTCAGCAGCCAAATACGATAGGCACCCGAAAAGACAGGAGCTCGGAGAAACTCCGATCCCTGAGACTCCTGGGGAATTTCTACACATTGATATTTTTTCCACGGACAAAAAATTTTTTTTGACCTGTGTTGATAAATTCTCTAAATTTGCAGTCGTACAACCAATTCAGTCGCGCACTATCGAGGACTTAAAAACCCCACTACTGCAGCTCATGAATTTCTTTCCACGAGCCAGAACAATTTATTGCGACAACGAGCCTTCGATGAATTCTCAAACTGTAAAGACCCTGTTGTTAAACAACTACGGAGTCCATATTGTTAATGCGCCGCCGCTGCATAGCACCTCCAATGGCCAAGTCGAGCGCTTCCATAGCACTCTAGCCGAGCTTGCACGTTGCCTCAAGCTGGAGAGAAACATCAGCGACTCAGTCGAAGTCATTTTGCTAGCCACTATTGAGTATAACAAGACAATACATTCGGTCATCAACAAGAGACCTGTTGATGCCCTCCATGTGCCCCCAGGCGAACCTCAAGGGGAAATATCAGCAAAGTTAAGGAGTGCACAAGATGCGCTCCGGGCTAGGCTGAACGACCAGCGACAGAATAGAGTCTTTGAAGTAGGCGAAAAAGTCCTAGTAAAAAGAAACCGCAGGCTTGGCAATAAACTCACGCCCTTATGTGAAGAACGGATCGTAGAGGCAGACCTGGGCACGACCGTTCTCATTAGAGGGAGGGTGGTCCACAAGGACAACCTTAAGTAGGGCGAGAGCTGAAATAAAACATTGATTCTACGCATCTTGAATTTAACTATAAGTTTCAACATTTGAACCACTAGGCTTTACCTTTAAGTTTTATTATTTACGCCTCTTGGCATTAACTTTAGAAAGACACGTAGTAATAGTTTGGTCCGTTTTGTCTGTCTTCCGCAGGTTCGGGTTTCTGCTATTTCTATTTTTTGCAAGTGCGGCAGCGCGTGTGACTAATTACTCACACGCCAAGTATATTCCCATTGTTGAGGGTCAAGTTCTGGTCTGGAAGGAATTCAATTTCGTCAGGCACACAGCTAACATCTCTGAGTACGAGAAAATGGTAAACGAAACAATGGAGCTATGTGAAATGTTTCCGCAGTCACACATGAGAAAGCTTCTAAGCGTCGATGCGTCCCACCTCAGGGATCTGTTAGAAGCTCTTGACGTGCACCACAGGGTGGCAAGAAGTTTAGATTTCTTGGGCACAGCCCTCAAAGTAGTTGCGGGAACACCTGACGCCAGTGACTTCGAGAAGATCAAATTTACTGAGTTACAGTTAGTGAACTCTAACAATAGACAGGTAGCTATCAACACAAAAGTTCAAGAACAAATCAATCAAACCACTACAACTGTCAACACATTACTAAAAGCTGCAAAAAAGGATCAGAAAGATTCCGGGCATTTATACGAGACTCTTTTAGCTCGGAATAGAATGTTGCTGATGGAAATGCAGAACTTGATGCTCGCTGTTACCCTTGCAAAAAATTAATATCATAAGCCCAAATATATTAGATCACGCAGATTTGAGATCTGTTTGGATCGATGAACCCACAGGAACTTCAATAGCTGACCTTATGTCCGTTGCGTCCGTGAAAGTATTACAATCTGCTAATGCCCTTCACTTTATCATTAAGTTCCCGAAAATCAAAATGGCTTGCAGAAAGGTGATGCTGTATCCAGTTGCACATGAGAATGCTGTGCTACAAATCGACGACAACATTATAGCTGAGTGCGGAGATCAAGTGCTCGCCCTTAAGAATTGCACTTCCACGCCGGGAGGAACTTTTTGTCAACTTTCACCGACCAGCTCTTGTGCCAGAGAGCTGCATGCTGGTGGCTTGGCAAACTGCCAAATACAGCCGAGTCACTTAGACCCGATCACCTGGGTCGATGACGGAATTTTGATCATCAATAACCGGCCTGCTAAAGTTTGCACTGACAACGGTACTGGGACTTGGGTTCACGGAACAAATTTAATCACGTTCAATAATTGGGCTCTGATCAACGAGACTAAGTACTTGAATCGCAACAATGTCCAGAGTAAGTTCCCCGGCATCGCGGCATCTCCCCTTCTGAACGTCACCGGCCACCAAGACGTGCTGAGTCTCCCTTACCTTCATCGCTTGAATGAACGTAACCTGGAGATCATCAAGAAAGTCAAGGACGAAATTGGAAGCGTCGACAGCGTGGTAATAGCCTTCTTGTTGGGTGCTGCATGTTGCACCATAATATGCATCGGAGTCATCTACCGTCGGTTCACCAAAAACATGGCATCGGCCGAGGAGATTAAGAAGGTGATCGCCGAGATAGGAGCGGCCGAGGGCGGCCTTAACTTAAAAGGGGAGCAGTTAACAGAGGCCAATGACACCAGCTCCAGATGCTGATATAGCACTGGGCCGGATGTTCTTACGAGTTAACAGGGGTCAGCAAAATGCAATATAACACCAGCCACAGATGCTGACATAGCTCTGGGCCGGATGTTCTTGCACGACGGCAGCGCACGAGGCGCAAGCTAAGCATTCTAGCGGCCGTTGTGAAAAGCACACAATAGCTTAAGTAATTTTTATCAACCTTTTGTAAATTTAGTTTTTAATTCAGCTTTCACTGAGGCACATCGGCCCAGCGATTGTACGCGTAAAGTAACTCGCTCACTACGGCATATCGGCCTAGTGTTCTAAACTACATAACGTTAATCAACCTTGTATTACAAACACAACAAAAATTATCTAAATAAAAGTCTCACAAAGGAAATCCGCGAAGACTTGTCATTTAAATATTAATTTATATAAAGGCTCTGCGGCGAGCGGGCCGGTATCAATAAACAAAAGATTTGATGCAATGTTTTCTAAGCATAGAAATTATAATATTTTAAACAAAAAATTAAAAAAAAATTTTAATTCAATTACGCAATGTGGCAAACAAATGTTCCCTTTTGGTAGAATAATTTTTTTGTGCTTTGACCAATCATGAACGCCATCTTATGAGCATACAAACAGCAGGCAGGAACTCGAACAGTTCCAGGCCAGTTATAATACAGAAAACAAAGTTTATAAGTTAATCGTTGTATGATATCAGGACCATAATTTGAATTATCCTGGAGAACCACAAAATGCGTTGGGGTTACAGGTCCCTGGCGAACCATTGAGGCAACCAAAAGAAATCATGCATATGAGATCTATGTCGTAATAGATTTGTCAACTACAGTTCCAGGCAGGGATTAAAACCGAAACGAATGTCGGTTTCAGTTAAAATTTCGATTATGTTCGTATTTAGGTTTTTGGTTACCGGTTACGAAAAATCTTTCAATAAAGGTTTCGTAACGGTAAACCGGTTTTTGTATGTTTCGGTTTTGAAATACCGGTATGGTTTCGGCTCACAAAAAAAAATTGTTTGCATTCCCACATTTATTAAACATATTCTTCAGTTTGATGTAGTTTAGTACTGTGGCGTTTCGACGCCTTCGCTTCAATTTATTTTGAGCTACGTACTAGCTGTGAAGCTGCGTACTAGCTTTGACGAAATACAACCCTGTGCTGAGTGACGCTTTGCCGCACAGAAGAAGAAGCACAGTAGAGTTGAGAATACGAATTCAGCAGCATCAGCCAGCGCAACGCGCGCTTTCTTTTCTTGTAAAATCAACCAATTTGCGTATTAGTATTAGTGTGAAATGAATGTGAAATAAATAATTAATCTAAATAATATTGCCGGTGTATTATTACATTACTTGCACCCAATCGCAATACCTTGTCGCCCATCGTCGCGACAATTGGTGACCCCGACAACAGAACGCATTCAAACTTTTGATGCGCAATTTTTCACACACGCACACACACACAGATTTCTACCGAATTTCACAACTTCTTGGAATTTTGGCATCATGGCAGGCGACAATTCCACTGACGATCTTGATAACACTATGGTCGACGACGCACATTCCAATGATGCTGCATCCACATCTCAAGCCATGAGATCGAGCACTACAATCAATCGTCTTGCAGTGAAAATTCCGCCATTTTGGGCCGAGCGTCCCGAAATTTGGTTTGCACAAATTGAGTCGAAATTCTGCATTGCAGGCATCACTGCCGACAAAACAAAATTCCACACGGTTGTTGCTTCGATGGAATCGAGCGTTATTTCACAAATAACTGATGCTGTTATCAATCCACCCACCGACGACAAGTACGGAAATCTAAAGCGGAACATCATTGAGCGTTTCTGCGAGAGCGAGCAGAAAAAGATCCAGAAGCTTCTCTCCGACATCGATTTAGGAGACAGACGCCCCACTCAACTTCTCAACGAGCTCCGTGGTCTGGCTAAAGACCGGATCAACGAAGATTTTCTCAAATCCTTGTGGATGCAACGCTTGCCACCACATGCACGAGCCATACTTCAATCTTCAAACGACGACTTATCAGGCATGGCAAAACTCGCTGATAAAATTCTCGAAGTTGAAGGCCTCGCTCACATGAACGTCACTTCGGTCGCAGCTCCAGCAGGTAGCACATCGTTGCCAGCTCACTCGTTGCACGAGATTGTCACCAGATTGGACAGCTTGGAGAAACGTATCCGCTCTCGATCTCGTTCACAGAGCCGTTCATCAGCAAACGGAAGCCAAAATAGCTCTCCGTCGGAATGTTGGTACCACTCCAAGTTTGGCAGCAAGGCTACTAAATGCAAGCCACCCTGCTCTTACAAATCCGATTCAAAAAACCAAACAACTCTTCTGTTTCGTCGCCCGCCTAACCAGAAGAAAGCTGCCACATCGCACGCATCACGATTTTCGAAAAGGGCACACAACAAAAATTTTTAATCGACACAGGAGCTGACGTTTCAGTTCTTCCAGCACAATACAAAGACAAATTCAACAAATCAGACTCATTCAGACGTTTCGCAGCTAACGGCACGTCTATCAAAACGTTTGGAGAAAGACGCCTCAAGCTCTCATTTGGTCTTCGCCGTGAATTCATTGGCGCAGATTTTCTCAGCCACTTTGATCTCTTAGTCGACACCAGGCGAAGTACACTCATCGACAACAAAACATCACTCCAGGCGCAAGGAGCCGCATCGAAGATCTGCGAAACTACAATTGTATCGCATATCAGTAACAACGATGTTGCCCGTATACTGGACGATTTCAAGCAGCTGTCTGTGCACAATCACAACAAACAACCATCTCCTTCTAATGTCACACACGTTATCGAGACCACCGGTCCGGCAGTTTTTGCACGACCCCGCAGACTCACTGGAGAAAAACTTTTGGCAGCTAAAAAGGAGTTCGACTACATGGTACAACGTGGAATCTGTCGTCCTTCCAAGAGCAATTGGGCAAGTCCACTTCACATGGTACATAAGTCAGACGGCAGTTGGATACCCTGCGGAGATTTCAGAGCACTTAATGCCAAGACAGTGCCTGATCGCTACCCGCTACCATTCGTTCATGACGTCACCAACATTTTACACAGCAAAACCATCTTTTCTGTCATTGATCTGCAAAGAGCGTACCATCATATTGCAATAGAACCAAACGACATCCCGAAGACAGCCATCACAACTCCGTTCGGCTTATTTGAGTTTTGCTACATGACTTTCGGTTTGCGAAATGCGTCGCAAACATTCCAAAGATTCATGCACAACGTGTTGCGTGACCTGGACTTTGTATTCGTATACATTGATGACATACTTGTTGCCTCGTCTAACCTGGAAGAACACAGACATCATTTAAGAACCGTTTTCCAGCGACTAACCAACAACAATTTGACAATCAATGCCAGCAAATGTCAATTTGGACAGCATGAGGTCCACTTTCTTGGTCACAAAATCGACTCGAAAGGACTTCTTCCTCTGGAATCACGAGTCTCAGCCGTCCGTGATTTTCCTCAACCCAAGACTGCATGTCAACTCAAACGATTCCTTGGCATGCTAAATTATTATCGTCCATTCATTGCAAACGCTGCACAAAATCAAATGGCTCTGCAGTCGCTTATTAAAGGAAATAAGAAAAATGACAAAACTCCAATTGATTGGACTGAGGACTCACGACGTGCTTTTCAGTCCTGCAAAGATCATTTGGCCAACGCAACCTTGCTAACTTTTCTATCTCCCACAGCAACACTCTCACTGAGCACGGATGCCTCGGATGGCGCCGTCGGAGCCGTTGCACACCAACTGGTCGATGGTAAACTGCAGCCATTGGGATTCTTCTCAAGGAAACTAAATCCCGCTCAAACCAGATATGGAACTTACGATAGAGAATTGTTAGCAATTTACCTAGCAATAAAGCACTTTCAATTTCTTCTTGAAGGACGCCAATTCATCGTGTACACGGACCACAAACCGCTAATCTATGCTTTCTCACAAAAACTGGAAAACACTCCACCCAGACGAGGAAGGCATTTGGATTTTATCAGCCAGTTTACAACGGACATACGTCACGTCGCACACTGGGGTGAGAGACCTCAAAAACGACGATTAATTCAAAATACAAATTTTGGAGTTGCGGAATCAAATTTTTTGTCACTTTTGATGACGAATTTCACGTAAAAAATTAGCAAAAAAGAATTTTTTAAAAAATGGAAGCAATAAATTTGAATCCTTATAAATTTTCCTAAATTTTTTTGAATCGAAAATTTCTAGTAATTATATGGAAAAAAATTTAAATGAAAAGTACTTGTGAAATTAGAGGTATTTTTATCTTAAGATAGGCAAAAGTTGCTTCAAACGTAACCAAACTGGCAGAGACAACGAAGTCGCAGATTTTCTGTCACGGATCAACACAATCAGCGAAATCGACTACGCAGCCATCGCTACAGCTCAGGAATCCGACACAGAACTTCAATCTCCATTGAACAACGAGGACATCTCATTAAAACTGAAAAAGATCTCGCTTCTGAACACGACTGCGTCCCTATACTGCGATGTCAGCGCAGACAGGATTCGACCGTTCATTCCAAAGCCCTTACGCAAACAAGTCATTCAAAAAATGCACAACTTGGCACACCAGGGTCGTAAGGCAACCCAAAGATTAATCTCCGAACGATTTGTTTGGCCTTCAATGGGGAAGGAGATCAGCAGCTTCGTACGAGCTTGCTTACAATGCCAACGTTGCAAGATTCAACGCCATAACAAATCTACACTGGGCAGCTACGGACCAATAGATCAGCGCTTTGATCATATCAACATCGATCTTATTGGGCCACTACCAATCTCACGAGGAAACCGCTACTGTTTGACATGCATCGACCGTTTCTCCAGGTGGCCCACGGCAATCCCAATCCCGGATATGTCAGCAGAGACTGTAGCTACCGCCCTACTCAATGGTTGGATCTCATCGTTTGGCGTTCCACTGCATATCACAAGCGATCTGGGAAGGCAGTTCGAATCTTCTATCTTTTCAGGTTTAATGCGCATCTTGGGAATAAAACACTTGCGGACTACAGCCTATCATCCACAATCAAATGGCCTCGTGGAGCGCTGGCACAGGACTCTGAAGGCAGCCATCAAATGCCACATGACCAACGACTGGTGCGACGTCCTGCCACTAGTATTGCTCGGGCTACGTGCTACATGGAAGGAAGACTTGGGAGCTTCTCCAGCTGAAATGCTTTTCGGATCATCCCTTCGTGTTCCTGGAGAGTTTGTCACGGCCAACCAAAATCATCCCAATGAAACCGAGTTCATCAAGTTGCTGCGCAACCGCATGCAATCTCTCGGACAAACAAGCACATCCTGCCATGGAAAGAAGGAAACGTTTCTTCAGCCAGAACTCAGCCATGCGACACACGTTTTTGTACGCGTTGACCGCGTGCGAGCGCCACTGGAGCCTCCGTATGAGGGCCCATTTGAGGTTCTGGACAAGCAGAGCAAATATTTCAAAGTTCGGTTGCCGACCAGAGACGTAAACATATCCATCGATCGACTTAAAGCCGCATTCATGGACAGCACTGAACTATCGCCAACGCCAGTTTCAACTCAGAACACGACGCAGACGACACCACATGATCCAGTCCCGGAATGCTCTAGCTCCACGCTGTCTACTCCATCCGATCCCGTAGCAGCAACGAAGACGTCAACAACCACCAGATCTGGACGAACCGTCCGTTTTCCCTCTCGCTACCGATAGACGTCTATCTAGCGGCGGAGCCCTGTGGCGTTTCGACGCCTTCGCTTCAATTTATTTTGAGCTACGTACTAGCTGTGAAGCTGCGTACTAGCTTTGACGAAATACAACCCTGTGCTGAGTGACGCTTTGCCGCACAGAAGAAGAAGCACAGTAGAGTTGAGAATACGAATTCAGCAGCATCAGCCAGCGCAACGCGCGCTTTCTTTTCTTGTAAAATCAACCAATTTGCGTATTAGTATTAGTGTGAAATGAATGTGAAATAAATAATTAATCTAAATAATATTGCCGGTGTATTATTACATTACTTGCACCCAATCGCAAAACCTTGTCGCCCATCGTCGCGACAGTAGCATTTTAGCAAAAGGGTGCGCCCAGGTTGAGGTGACTTGTAAGCTTTTAGATCAATTTGACCAGATCTCCATCTACATAGAAATAATACTCCAAATCTAAGAAGTCCTTAGAGGACTCAGATGGCGGGGCTTGAGCCGCGGGTGGCTAGACTTGAGCCGCGGGCGAGTCGACAGAAAGCAGGCGTTCAGCGAGCGATCCCCGGAACCTATGGGCTTTGTCGAGTCCAGCAGCTTGGATTGCCAATTTGGCCCGGGTAGCTCGCCTGCTAAGCCCTTTGGCCCTTAAAACATCCAGAAATGCCGGGCAGCTGTCCCAGTTAGCTCTATGACCTGCTCCACAAGTGGGCAATCCCTGGAATCATGAGAGCCTGCACACTTGCAGCAAACGTAGTCTGGATTGATGCAGTCACTAGATATGTGGCCATAGCCCTGGAGTAGTTCATGCGTGCCGTGACCGCTACAAAACCCAAATTGAAAATTCGGTACCGCATCTGCATCTTCCAGTTCAATCCGAATTCTTCGTAGAAGAAGACGTTCAAAAAGCTTAGCTAGCGTCGAAAGTAGGCTGATGGTTTCCCAGATTTGTGGATCATTGTGATGAGCGCCGCTTTCCGGAATACGGAAAAAGAATGATATTGTTAAAAAGATTAAGAAGGTACGCAATTTCTGCGATGGGAAAGCCTTCAGCATGCGGCCATCAATACCAGGCGATTTCCTAGGCTTTAAGGGCTTGATCTCTAAGGAGACCTCTTCCAATGAGAAAGAAATGTGGTCCGGAATGTCCGAAGCCAAACTTGAAATCTTGAAAAACTCGATGGGAGAAGGAAGAGAAAAAGGAGTAAATCTTTCCTCAAGTTCACGGCCAAAAATGCTGGCTTTCTCAGAGTCCGACTTGCTCCAGCCTTGGTCAGTTTGAATAGCGTAATAAGAAGGCGCTTGTCTTTTGATTCCCTTGGTTAAGGCCCTATTCTCCTTCAGCTTGCTGTTTTTGGACCTTTTTTGAAAAAAATTCTCATTTGAAAACGCAAAAAGATATTTGAATTTTTTTTATTGAATTAATAATGAATGAAAGAAAATAAAAATTTTTTTTTTTGCCTCGATACGAGGGCTGTTCAAAAAGTAATGAGACTTCAAAGTTGGTGGTGCAAAAAAAGGTGTCGTCACGGCGGCCACGATTCCGGGTCTCCGGTGCGTCGGAAATGAAAAAAAAAACGGGGTTATAATCAGTATAGATGTAATTCTGGCCCGTAGTAAAATAAAAATTTTGCGATTTTTTTTGATAAAATGGCGGCCACTTGAAATTGAAAATCGAAATTGGACCCATTTTTTTGTAGTTTAGTGTAAAAAAAAATAGTAAAAAAAATCGCAAAATTTTTATTTTACTACGGGCCAGAATGGTGACAATTGTGTGTCGATTCCACTTTGTTTCATCCAAATCGGTTCAGTAGAACTGGCGGAATCGTGGCCGTCAGCTCGAAAAACGTGGTTTCGAGATAAACGCGTTTAAAGTTTTGACTTCACATGCATTAACATTAACATTGCTGGATAAAAATGGCCATATCTCCTTAAGTATTTCGAATTTCTAAAAATCCTTTTAGGGGCATATTCACAACTACTCCAAGCTATAAATAAATGCAAAAAAAAAAAGTCGAAAAAAATTGTTTGCTGAAAGAGAATAGGGCCTTAAGTTCCAGACATTGCCATGCCCTCTAAAAGGGTGTCGCAATGACGACGCTTATCCTCCGTAAGAACGGGCCGCAGACGTCTGGAAAGCATCTTCCAGGCGCGGTTGTCCTCAAAATCTCATTCTCCTTCAGAAGGGCCAAAGCCTCACCTGAAAGTGGAAAGATTCGACTCAGAGGGTTGACAGAATCAGAGCCACGATTCTGGAAATCTGCAGAGATAACTTCGATGCACTGGTTTAAGTGGACAATGCCAATCAATATCCCCAGGAGATTGGAAGGAGCGGTCGGCGTCTAAAATACCTTGAAAAAGGAGCATGTTAGTTTTCTTCGGCAGGAGTGAAACTCTGTTGCGCAGAAAAACGACATCATGCTGCAAAAAAGCAACCGATGGCAAGTGGTCGGAACTGAGATCAAGCCGGCTCTCCATGAACAAATTCCTGTCTGGAATTCCTTTATATATGGCAAAGTCGAGATTGCTGGGCGAACCTCGCCTGCCATAAGGAAAGTAAGTAGGGGCCCCTGTTGCATGGATGTTCTGGTTCTGAGATTGCGAAAGGTTGGCGATAGCTCTGCCTCGCTTGCAAGAGTTCCGACTGCCCCAGAAGCAGTGTCTTGCATTAAAATCCCCGCCGATAAAGAACCTGGGACCAAGTCCTACAAATATGTCCAAAAGTTGTGCATCATCAACCGTTTCTTGCCGACCGCCAGGATTGAGATGGATAGCAGCAATCGTTAGATCCGAATTGTTACCAAGGCTGATTGCAACAACCTGCGCATTGTCTAGAGACGTGAAGGACAGCGGATGATGAATTAAATTAGAACGAATGATAATAACAGCACCACCACGTCCAACATCGCTGGGGTGGTTCGCTGCGTAGATTGAATAGCCAGTAATTTTTAAAAATATCCGGGAGGTTGTGTGACTCTCACTTATGAGCATGATGTCAATGTTCTCTTTGATTAGAAATTGAACGAATTCCAGCTTATGATGGCTGAGACCGTCCGCATTCCAGATGCCAATTTCAAGTGAATTCAGTACAGGTCCGTATTGACGAAACCGAACGCGGATATAGGCGGTTTGTCAAACAATTCCTTGAAATATAGTTCGAGCTGGTTTTCCAAAGAAGTCAGCCTATTTTCCAAGGCCGAGTTCTTGAGAATGAATTTCTCCACCAAGCTCGTGAAGGTGAGATTCTCTTTGCGAATATCCTGGAGTTGGATTGAAAAGCGCGATTGAATTGAAGCGAAACCAGAGCGCACAGCTTCCAAACAGTGTTGAACGTCCGAGGTTTCGCGGGAATTTAAAGATTGACTCAGAACAGCAGGATCTGATCTGGGGATGGCAGCAGGAGGCTTGGCAATGTCACGCCTGAGAACTGCAGCAAAACTCATTGCTACTCCAGCAGAATCGCGTTGATTAACTTTTTGTGTTGATGAGCCGGCTGTTTACGTGAGGGGACCTTGGGCACAACAGAAGGAGAAGCCTTTTGCTGCAAAAGATGAGTAGAAGCGGCTTTGATCTCTGTGTTCTGATAAGCCAGGGAAGAAACCGCGAGACTGTCGTTCTTCTTCTCAGGAGAGATGGCGAGTTTGTAATGTCTGCTACCAGCAAAGTTTGAGGTGTGATCCAAACCACAATTGGCGCAGCGGGCCGGCAAAGTATCGGGCTTCACGCAAGTGGAGGAGAGATGATCTGGCCCACATTTGACGGGGAGGGTTTCGGTAATACGACTTTGAGTGGCGAAAACGTTGGCAGCGAAAATTCAATAGTAACGACGACAAATCCAATCCTTTTGATCAGGAAAACCTCCTTGTTGTTAGATTTACGTAATATCTCTACAGCAAAGAAATCAAGCGGCTTTTTCTTCTTGTTAGTAATGTTGACAACTGATTTGACGGCGTGACCAAGCTTAGTGAAAACCTCAGAGATGTATTGCATAACAGTACTTTTGTGGAGTCCTCGAATAACGAACTTGCAGTTAGAATCCTCCAGCCACTTGGCCAGACTGCGGTATGAAGAAGAACGTGCGCTGTCATGCGGTTTTATTATAGGTATGAATATGTAAGTCTATTTTTTTCTTTAATTTTTGTTTGAACGAGTACCAACTACTACAAGAATTTGTATTCTTAAGTTAAGTTCTTATACATGAAATCCATGCGCTGTATATTTTGCGTGTACATTGCGTGTCAAGGATTCGACAAAAACCAAAAACGTTATGCTTATTCAAATTGTAGTAAAATTTCTGTTTGGATAAATTGCTTGGTGGTCCTGGAAATGGACACGATTTGATGCTTGACAAGCAAAGCAAAGAAACTAAAATTAAGCACTAGCTAATACATTTCAAGGTTAGATGGAACTCACATTGTAAAACTTTTACCATTGTATCGTAGTTAAAACAAAAACAAAATTACAACGCTTCAAAATAAAGTTAAACTTGAATAAATTAATTTTTTTCATTTTTTAAGGGAACGGAACGGAAAGTTTATGATATTAAATCATTGCCTAAAGCTCTGATTATTCCTGAATAAAACAAGTAATATAAATACAGCTGAATTTTTCAATGGCACCAATGAGTTTACATGCCAAAGAGGCCCTTGAGATCATCGATGGAGAGCTTGGTGCTAACCTTTCCGCCTGTTAGCAAACCATCGGCCAGCTCCAGTTTACGATCCTGCAGAGCCTTAATTCGCTGCTCCACAGTGTCGATGCAAATCATCTTGTAGATAATTACATCCTTCTTCTGGCCAACACGATAAATGCGATCCTGCGCTTGTGCCTCCAACTGCGGATTCCAGTGCAAATCCAATGAGTATCAAATGATTGGCTCCAATCAAATTGAGGTTAACACCGCCGGCTGTCAGGGACAGCAATAGAATGCGGTTGGAACTGCGTGGATCGTTGAATTCGTTGACAATATCCTGACGCTTTTGCACTGGGATTGTGCCATTCAACGACAGTGTGGCTAGTCTCTTCTTAGCCAGCATAATCTGCATGATGTCTAGCACAGACTTCCATTGAGACACAATGATGGCCTTATCATCTGTGTTCAGCACACATGTCTTTAATATTTCCAGAGTCTTTTGCAATTTGGTGGAGGGACGATTCAGATCAAAAACGGGATTGCTTCGCTTTAGCACATTTTGGGAAGCCTTGGCCAAGCGCATATCGTCGCCATCCAGGGGACGCACTTGATCGCCTTCGGGGCCACTGGCGGAGTCATCAGTAATGGTCAACTTATTCAGATGGGCCAACAAATCAATTTCCGGTGAATCCTCTTGGGTGTCATCATGGCCCATATTTCCGGAGCTTTCATCTTCCATCGTTTGACAGATTTCTAGCAGCCAAATTTTCGTCGGATTTGACTAGTTCAAATTTTGAAGGAGAAGCTTCCTGTCTCTGATGAGACTAATGACGATCGGCGGAGGTAAACGAGCGATCGATTTAGGCGGAATCGCATTGGCTACGAAAAGTACAGTTAATTGAAAATAAAAATGTGAGCCTTGAAATTGCTGTCATCGCTTGAACGTTTTAACTCAGGCGTAAATGCTAGCAGACTCAGTTGTGTTTTGCAACTCGTTGTGAAAGGTTCTCCCACTTTTTTTTTTTTTTTTTTATAAAATGGACAAAAATTAAAATGAAAACTCAACTTTGAGCTGCTAGGATAAGTCTAATAGGCAATTTACACCGAGACCCGTTTGGGGCCGTAACACACATACATATATAAAGGCTCTGCGGCGAGCGGGCCGGTATCAATAAACAAAAGTTTTGATGCATAGAAATTATAATATTTTAAACAAAAATTAAAAAAATTGTTTAATTTAATTATGCAATGTGGCAAACAAATGTTCCCTTTTGGTAGAATAATTTCTTTGTGCTTTGGCCAATCATGAACGCCATCTTATGAGCATACAAACAGCAGGCAGGAACTCGAACAGTTCCAGGCCAGTTATAATACAGAAAACAAAGTTTATAAGTTAATCGTTGTATGATATCAGGACCATAATTTGAATTATCCTGGAGAACCACAAAATGCGTTGGGGTTACAGTTCCCTGGCGAACCATTGAGGCAACCAAAAGAAATCATGAATATGAGATCTATGTCGTAATAGATTTGTCAACTACAGTTCCAGGCAGGGATTAAAACCGAAACGAACGTCGGTTTCAGTTAAAATTTCGGTTATGTTCGTATTTAGGTTTTTGGTTACCGGTTACGAAAAATCTTTCAATAAAGGTTTCGTAACGGTAAAC
Organism: Drosophila recens; assembly: GCA_037043495.1. NCBI lineage: Eukaryota > Metazoa > Arthropoda > Insecta > Diptera > Drosophilidae > Drosophila > Drosophila recens. Next base: position 13,218 of record JBAMBJ010001857.1, on the reverse strand, counting down.
CGGTTTTTGTATGTTTCGGTTTTGAAATACCGGTATGGTTTCGACTCACAAAAAAAAATTGTTTGCATTCCCACATTTATTAAACATATTCTTCAGTTTGATGAAGTTTAGTAGCATTTTAGCAAAAGGGTGCGCCCAGGTTGAGGTGACTTGTAAGCTTTTAGATCAATTTGACCAGATCTCCATGTACATAGAAATAATACTCCAAATCTAAGAAGTCCTTAGAGGACTCAGATGGCGGGGCTTGAGCCGCGGGTGGCTAGACTTGAGCCGCGGGCGAGTCGACAGAAAGCAGGCGTTCAGCGAGCGATCCCCGGAACCTATGGGCTTTGTCGAGTCCAGCAGCTTGGATTGCCAATTTGGCCCGGGTAGCTCGCCTGCTAAGCCCTTTGGCCCTTAAAACATCCAGAAATGCCGGGCAGCTGTCCCAGTTAGCTCTATGACCTGCTCCACAAGTGGGCAATCCCTGGAATCATAAGAGCCTGCACACTTGCAGCAAACGTAGTCTGGATTGATGCAGTCACTAGATATGTGGCCATAGCACTGGAGTAGTTCATGCGTGCCGTGAACGCTACGAAACCCAAATTGAAAATTCGGTACCGCATCTGCATCTTCCAGTTCAATCCGAATTCTTCGTAGAAGAAGACGTTCAAAAAGCTTAGCTAGCGTCGAAAGTATGCTGATGGTTTCCCAGATTTGTGGATCATTGTGATGAGCGCCGCTTTCCGGAATACGGAAAAAGAATGATATTGTTAAAAAGATTAAGAAGGTACGCAATTCCTGCGATGGGAAAGCCTTCAGCATACGGCCATCAATACCAGGCGATTTCCTACTTGCTCCAGCCTTGGTCAGTTTGAATAGCGTAATAAGAAGGCGCTTGTCTTTTGATTCCCTTGGTTAAGTTCCAGACATTGCCATGCCCTCTAAAATGGTGTCGCAATGACGACGCTTATCCTCCGTAAGAACGGGCCGCAGACGTCTGGAAAGCATCTTCCAGGCGCGGTTGTCCTCAAAATCTCATTCTCCTTCAGAAGGGCCAAAGCCTCACCTGAATGTGGAAAGATTCGACTCAGAGGGTTGACAGAATCAGAGCCACGATTCTGGAAATCTGCAGAGATGACTTCGATGCACTGGTTTAAGTGGACAATGCCATCATCAATATCCCCAGGAGATATTGGCTCAACCGCTCAAACTTGCAAGCGCACATTCATTCACTCTCAAGCCTTGTACCGACGTGAGATAAAAGGCCTAGCGTAAGTCAAACTTCATATAAAAAAAACGCTAGCGGAAAGCGAAAAAGAAGAAGACGACATTTATCTCCGCTGTCGGTCCGGACGTCAACTAAACTGAAACTAAAAACGGAGTTGCCAGATAAGGAACGGGCGTTAAGGTGCATTTAGACTAGTTGACACAGCGTCAATTTCAGGAAAGTCAACTATTGGCAACTAAGGTCAACGCATTATTTGCGTTTACATTAGTTGACTTAGTTGACCAAAAAACATGTTTGACAACTACTTTTTCAGTTGGTCAACGAAAGAGCTCTCAATGCATTGTCGATGAAGTTGACAGCTATTTAAACTAGTTGACATTAAAATTCGTTGACGTTTGCTTGCCATTGCTGTTTAGTTAACATCGAAATTTTGTATTATGATGATATGTTATTTCCCCTTTGTTGCGGTTTTTGTAATCGGAGTTTGTGTTGTCCCATAAATCTGGCATTTCTTCAATTGAAAACAATTGAAAATAGTTTTCATCCGTCCAGCTTGCACCTACTTTTCTGGCGTGTCGTTTTTTTTTTATTAGCTTGTTTTGTCGTTATGTCGTCATCGTTGCTTATTTCAGCAAAAATATCCGTAAAGTCTGGATCCATTTTTTGTCAATAAAAATTTTTTAACTTTTAACTTATTCAAATAAAATAGTGTGCATTTTAGCTTTGTTAGAGGTGGCCAAATATCGATGTGCCATCAATCGATAGCTTCCGGTAGTAATCGGTTTCAACTAGCAAAATAAGAATATTTTCGTTTTAATATATTATATATTTAATATATATTGTATAGGATATATTTATAATTAATTAATAAAGTATTTTATTAAATTTATGATTTTATAATTATGATTTTTAATGCAGTTCTCCTCAAAAAAAAGATGTTATTCAACCAACAATGATGGTGAAATCGAAGTGTTTGTTTACACAAAGTTGGCCAACACAAAGCAAAAGAATGAACATGATGTCAATTTCAAGTCAGTGAATTTCCATTGTCTACGCGTCAATTTCGAGTTCAATAGTTGACAATAAGTGTTAAACACTATGTTTAAACTCACAATGTCAACTGACATTTTTCGCATTGTCAATTTATAGTCAACGCGGCTGTTGACCGTGTGAAAATTGACTTGTTTGTCAACTAGTCTAAATACACCTTTATCCAGCACTGTTTGCATTTAGCTGACAGGCCCAGCGAAACATCGAACTGTTTAGAGTTTCGCTATCTATCTATCTCACTCTCTCACAATAACTCAAAAGAAATGGCCGGGAAATTAACAAAAAACAGCAGATTGACTCTTTTTGAAATAGCAGACAAAATTCTGCTGATTAACAAGATGGAAAAGAGTCCAATATTTGTATTTTTTCATTAATTTAGAGGGAGAATCCACGTAAAAAGTTCTAAGGCGATGGGTGCACCCAAAATCCGCTGTGCTTGCGTGCCATCGCATATTTCTCCTCTATTAACATTAATATACAGTTTTCAATGTTTATTCTTTCCTCTTTTTATGCAAATCAGTTTAACATGTTCATATTTAAAATAAACCGCTGTTGACTCATAGAGTTACCACTCAACTTTTTGTTATTTTTTCGTGTTGCTTTGGCAACTCTGGCTTTACGCTCGTCGACAGCTAAATATTGAGCATTTTCCGCCGCTAAAAATTTATCTCACGTCGGTACTAGCCTTTTAGTTCAAATCACTCAATTGAGCCGAAATTTTTTTGCTCGCTGAGTTTATTTACGCTCGTGCTCAAACGATTCATTTCGGGCGTATGCTCATTCGACACAACAATGATTGTGTTGAATAAAGAATAAAACTCAAAGAGAAAAATCAACTCGTATGAGTTTATTCATGTGCGCAGTCAGCAGCGCAGCCTCTGCCTCTGTCTCTGTCTACAAAAACAAAATACATGCGTTATGTCGCCAGCTAGACGCGCCGAAAGTTTTTACAAAAACAAAATACACGCTGTGTGCGCCCATGCACGAAGCTCGAAGCTCGGCCGCATATTTCTAAGAAATCGCTGTGCATGTACACGAGTGATGCGTTCAGCATAGTATGCTCTAGCCGAAAATATGTTTGCAAGGCCAAAACTCCATATAAAAAAAAGGGTTGCAAACATGCTCGAAATGTTTTTGTAAGGCCATTTCTAAACCTACATATGTACGCTGTACCTAAATATGGGCAGCTCAGAATATTTTCTGGCGTTTTACAACACCATTTGGTCAACAGATGGCAGCTTTATTTTGACCTTTCAAAACATCGATTGAATCGTTGTTTCGACTAGTCGAAATCTTTTTGAACAGAAATAGCGACCAACAAGCAGCAAAATAAAAGCCGAATTGAGATCTTTGAACACAAAGAGCGAATTAAACGGATTGAAGAGGTGCAACAGAGGTCAATATTGTGGGATTTGACCGAAAAAAAAAACTCTTTGATGAGATTTTTATAATTAATAATTTTTAATTCAATAATTAGGATATTGTTCGCTGCTGCTTCTCTTATCCTGTTCATTTTGTCCAATTTCTCTTTATTTTTGTGCTCAATGTTATTTATTTGTTTGTTGTGCACAGCTGACGAACAGTGTGACCACACCAGCATAAGACCAACAATCTCTCAACTTTTTAGTGATTTTTGGTATTATGCTGTCACACTGAATTTTGTAAGGCCGGACTTCAAAACATCGAACATTTCGAGCATCCAAAATGATTTCAGCTAGAGCGTACTACGCTTTACCTTTTAATGCTGAGACATATGTACATACAGTGGCTCACAGCTTATTTCAACCAGCACAAAAAGCAACTTTACTCAAAAGCTACGATTACAACTAACTAAAAAAAAATCTTGAAAAATAGTATTTACAGAAAACTAATGTTATATCAACTCATAATTTGAAAACATTGAAAATATTCAAAAATATTTGAGTTTTCGTAAAAGTCCACTTTTTGAACTTTTACCCTCGATTTTTTTCAAAAAATGTTGGGATGCAAAAAATTACTTCATAGAATTTTAATAGTGTCTGCAAAAAAAAATTCCAAAAATATTTTTGCTAGTATTTTTTAAAATTTTTTGAAAACTGCAAAAAAGGCACTTTTTTGGCTGAAAATGTATGAGTTGATATAACATTAGTTTTCTGTAAATACTATTTTTATACCCTGTGCCCACTGTCCGTCCGTCTGTCCATCTGTCCGTCCGTCTGTTTGAACGCGTCGATCTCAGAGACTATAATAGCTAGAGACTTCAAATTTAGTATGTAGGTTGCTGGATACCGGACGCAGATCAAGTTTGTTTTTAAATTTGGATCGGACCACTATATCATATAGCTGCCATTGGAACGATCAGACGAAAATCAAGTCTTAGTATGAAAAAATTTTTTGTTGGTTGAGATAACTGAGCCAAACTGTCAGAATATGCATATGGGAAGGCTCCATGCATTCTGACCAAATTTGCTTGAAATCGGATAACTATATCATATAGCTGCCATTGGAACGATCTGACGAAAATCAAGTCTAAGTAGGAAAAACTTTTTGTTGTTTGAGATATCTCAACCTAACTGACAGAATATGCATATGGGAAGGCTCCATACATTCTGACAAAATTTGCCTGAAATCGGACCACTATATCATATAGCTGCCATAGGAACGATCAGACGAAAATCAAGTCTTAGTATGAAAAAATTTTTTGTTGGTTGCGATAACTGAACCAAACTGACAGAATATGCATATGGGATGGCTTCATACATTCTGACCAAATTTGCTCGAAATCGGATCACTATATCATATAGCTGCCATAGGAACGATGAGTCGAAAATCAAGTCTAAGTATGAAAACCTTTTTTTTGTTGTTTGAGATACCTCAACCAAACTAACAGAATATGCATATGGGAAGTTTCCAAACATTTTGACCAGGTTTGGTTAAAATTGGACTACTATATAATATGTATTTATTTATGTTTTATATGCTTTTATACATATTACTAATTCTATAATAACCAATATTCTTTTTTGTGGAAACTGGCACAGGGTATGTTACAGTCGAGCAAACTCGACTGTAGCCGCACCACCTCGCGAGCGAAGCGAGCTGGGAGTAGGCGAGCGAAGCGAGCAGGGGGCGGAGCCCCCTTGTTTTTCCTAATTTTTTGCACAGTACTGAGTGACACTTGTAACGATTATTTCACGCTGTTCAAAATAATAATATTGTTCTTAAATAAAATTAAGAAGAGTGATATTATTTTTTCTACGCAGTGTTAACGTGTTGCAGCCAACTTTGATAATACACATCCACGTTTATCGATAGTTGGATATATTGAGTGATAATTACATTAGATATTTAGACCCCGTACTTTAAAAAAGTAAAGGGGTCTATTAACTTTGTCACAAAAAAAAATGTGCGTAACAGGCAGAAGGAGGCGTGGCAGACCCCATAAAGTATATATATTCTTAATCAGCATCAACAGCCGAGTCGATATAGCCATGTCCGTCTGTCCGTCTGTCCGTCCGTCCGTCCGTCCGTCTGTAAGAGCGCCTAGATCTCAGAGACTATAAGAGCTAGAGACTCCAAACTTGGTATGTAGGTTCGTCTATATTAAGAGCAGATCGAGTTTGCTTTAGATTTTGGATCAGACCACTATATCATACAGCTCCCATAGGAACAATCAGTTGAAAATCAAGTCTTAGTATGGAAAACTTTTTTGCTGTTTGAGATAACTAAATTAAAATAACAGAATATGCATAAAAGATGGTCCCATACATACTGACCAAATTTGGTTGAAATCGAACTACTATATCATATAGCTCCCATAGGAACAATCAGTTGAAAATCAAGTCTTAGTATGGAAAACTTTTTTGCTGTTTGAGATATTTCAACCAAACTGACAGAATATGCATAAAAGATGGTCCCATACATACTGACCAAATTTAATTGAAATCAGATTACTATATCATATAGCTCCCATAGGAACAATCAGTCGAAAATCAAGTCTTAGTTTGAAAATCTTTTTTGTTGTTTGAGATAACTGAATTAAACTGACAGAATATGCACATGGGATGGTCCCATACATACTGACCAAATTTGCTTGGAATCGAACTACTATATCATATAGCTCCCATAGGAACAATCAGTTGAAAATCAAGTCTTAGTATGGAAAACTTTTTTGCTGTTTGAGATATTTCAACCAAACTGACAGAATATGCATATGGGAAGGCTCCATACATTCTGACCAAATTTGCTTGAAATCGGATCACTATATCATATAGCTGCCATAGGAACGATCAGACGAAAATCAAGTCTTAGTATGAAAAAATTTTTTGTTGGTTGAGATAACTGAACCAAACTGACAGAATATGCATATGGGATGGCTCCATACATTCTGACCAAATTTGCTCGAAATCGGATCACTATATCATATAGCTGCCATAGGAACGATGAGTCGAAAATCAAGTCTAAGTATGAAAACCTTTTTTTGTTGTTTGAGATACCTCAACCAAACTGACAGAATATGCATATGGGATGTTTCCAAACATTTTGACCAGATTTGGTTAAAATTGGACTACTATATAATATGTATTTATTTATGTTTTATATGCTTTTATACATATTACTAATTCTATAATAACCAATATTCTTTTTTGTGGAAACTGGCACAGGGTATGTTACAGTCGAGTAAACTCGACTGTAGCCGCACCACCTCGCGAGCGAAGCGAGCCGGGGGTAGGTGAGCGAAGCGAGCAGGGGGCACTTGTTTTTCCTTATTTTTTGCACAGTACTGAGTGACACTTGTAACGATTATTTCACGCTGTTCAAAATAATAATATTGTTCTTAAATAAAATTAAGAAGAGTGATATTATTTTTTCTACGCAGTGTTCACGTGTTGCAGCCAACTTTGATAATACACTTCCACGTTTATCGATAGTTGGATATATTGTAGTGATAATTACATTAGATATTTAGACCCCGTACTTTAAAAAAGTAAAGGGGTCTATTAACTTTGTCACAAAAAAAAATGTGCGTAACAGGCAGAAGGAGGCGTGGCAGACCCCATAAAGTATATATATTCTTAATCAGCATCAACAGCCGAGTCGATATAGCCATGTCCGTCCGATCCAAGTCTGTGCCGTCCGTCCGTCCGTCTGTAAGAGCGCCTAGATCTCAGAGACTATAAGAGCTAGAGACTCCAAACTTGGTATGTAGGCTCGTCTATATTAAGAGCAGATCGAGTTTGTTTTAGATTTTGGATCGGACCACTATATCATATAGCTGCCATAGGAACAATCAGTCGAAAATCAAGTCTTAGTATGAAAATCTTTTTTGTTGTTTGAGATATTTCAACCAAGCTGACAGAATATGCATAAAAGATGGTCTCATACATACTGACCAAATTTGGTTGGAATCGAACTACTATATCATATAGCTCCCATAGGAACAATCAGTCGAAAATCAAGTCTTAGTATGGAAAACTTTTTTGCTGTTTGAGATATTTCAACCAAACTGACAGAATATGCATAAAAGATGGTCCCATACATTCTGACCAAATTTAATTGAAATCGGATTACTATATCATATAGCTCCCATAGGAACAATCAGTTGAAAATCAAGTCTTAGTATGGAAAACTTTTTTGCTGTTTGAGATATTTCAACCAAACTGACAGAATATGCATAAAAGATGGTCCCATACATTCTGACCAAATTTAATTGAAATCGGATTACTATATCATATAGCTGCCATAGGAACGATCAGTCGAAAATCAAGTCTTAGTTTGAAAATCTTTTTTGTTGTTTGAGATAACTGAATTAAACTGACAGAATATGCACATGGGATGGTCCCATACATACTGACCAAATTTGCTTGGAATCGAACTACTATATCATATAGCTCCCATAGGAACAATCAGTTGAAAATCAAGTCTAAGTATGGAAAACTTTTTTGCTGTTTGAGATATTTCGACCAAACTGACAGAATATGCATAAAAGATGGTCCCAAACATACTGATCAAATTTTATTGAAATCGGATTACTATATCATATAGCTCCCATAGGAACAATCAGTTGAAAATCAAGTCTTAGTATGGAAAACTTTTTGTTGTTTGAGATATCTTTATAACAAGTACGGGGTCTCCGACAGTCGAGTACCGCTCGACTGTAGCACCGCCGACTAGTTTTCTAATAGCTAATTAATGCGAAACACGTGAGCAAACAAACAAGTGATGAACTAATCAGATGGTGAACGAACTAGTTCCTAATACGAGCAACATCGATGTATCGATATGTTTGATAAATGCGATGCACGATCTAACTTACAAATTAGAGTGACCAGCCGCACTAGATCCCAAAACGGCGGGCATATTAAAATTAGTATTTGAAATTGGACTACATAACACAAACATTTTTAATACTTGAATCTTGGCACTGAAAACAATGCCATTTTATATCGAATGATATCTTTTGTATTGTATTGTGTAATATATATATGTATATATTATATATTATCTAAAATATATTTATGTATATATGTATGTATGTATGTATGTTTTTATGTATATATGTTTACATACCGTCTCACATTCTATTTTTATTATTATTATAATTTTTTTATATTATTAATATTGCTATTTTATGATAAGTTTAAATTTTTAATTCAAATGTAACGACCGCCCGTCGCAGGCTTGCATGCGTCAGCGATCGGTTGCACAATTCTGCCGAAAGGAGCGCCAACTTCACCTCGTTGTGAGAGAGCAAAAGCTCCGAGGTGAAGAGCGAAAGCTGTGGTGAGTTGTGTAACCGACGCTGGCGCGTGGCTTAGCGAAGAGCGGCTCGGGAGTGGAAATCGAGGAGTGAAAAGGGACAGACGTCGCAAGCTGGCGCGTCTGGGTAAAAGGTCGGAGATAAGTGTGGTTAGGTTAAACAGTGCAGCAGGGCACGTGTAAGAAAAATCTGGAATCCATGAATAAACGGTGAATTGAATAATGAAAGAACTAACTCTTTTTATTTGTAGCTAAAACCAAAACTAACAAGTAGTGATTGAACAGTAGCAAGCGGTCGCATTCTGGACAAGGGTAATCCTGTCCGCTGCGGGTAATCCCGGCAAGAATCCCGCTACTACGTTTTCCCTGTAGTTAGATACCAACATTGACAAGCGGTCGTATTCTAGACAAGGGAAATCCTGTCCGCCGTGGGTGATCCCGGCAAGAATCCCGCTGTTACTTGCGGTACCCACTAATCGAGTAGTATTGTAATATTGTATTGTGCAGCACGTGGTGCCGGTGGAACACTGGGACGTATACCCTGTACCGCTCCCCGGCCGCGTTGCTTCACATCATTCGTGAGTACGTACGTTGTTATTTTCTCTTTCCTAGCGAACATTTCCCTCCTCTTTATCCCCGCGTCCAGCGAAACTTACAAATTTCTTGTAAGTTCTGGCCCTGGCAGACTGAGTCTGCACCCCGGCTGGAAACTCCCTTACAAGTGGCGCCCGAGCAGGGACGCTGGAGGCTTAAAGGGGCGTGGCATAAAAGTGACATAAAGCCCCACGATTATGTCCAAATAAATGTTCGCAGGTATAGAGTAGATATTAACCGTAGTCATTGTCGTAGTCGCGTATTCCCTGCTATACCCTGCATTTTGCTTTTCTACATGGCGAAATAGTCGCATGTGAAAAGTAAAACGAAAAAGGGCCCGAAATTCAACGGGACATTTGCACACACTTTGACACGCCAAGTACAGCCGAAAAAGTGCGCTGCGCAGTCGGTAACGGCAGCAGAGATGCTGCGGCGAGCTGAGCACGCGCCGTCGCGAGCATAAACGTTTAGCTATACGCTCTGTCGGGAGAGCGAGAGTCGCAGTCAACGTCGCGAGTGAGAGCGCTGCCGCTCTGCTACGAAAACGGACAAATGCGAACGGTAAAAGGAACAGTGATGCGCAACAGTGCTGAGACCCAATCGTGAGCAGCGGGAAAAGCGCTAAAAGAACAGTGATGCGCAACGGTGAACTAAGTGAAAAGTTGATGGTCAACAGTGATGCGCAAAAGTGACGCGGGAAAAGAAAAAGTGAACTGTGGACAAAGTAATGAAAATTGATATAGAAACAATGATGGGCAGAATTAAACAGTGGACAGTGGGCAAAGTGAACAGTGATGCCAGTCAGTGATGCGCAAGAGTGACTCTCCACCGGGAAAAGTGGACAAAGTGAAAAGTGATACGGAATAGTGACGTTCAGCAGTGATGCGCAGTAAGGCGATTACTGTGACTTTTTTTTTGGAGAAGAGAAAAGACAATTTATATTTTTGTTTTAAAGGTTGTTTTTTAAGAGAATGTGCGAGTGAACAATAAGAGTGACAAAACGAAAACACAGCGGCAACTGACCATGTTGAAGTCAGGTGAGTCCAAGAATCCGGGAATGGGCGTCGCGGTAAAAGCAGGCTTTGCGAGTCCCCGTGACCAGCCCGTATCCGGGTCGTCATCGGAGGTTGAGCCGCTGTGGGTGATTGCGGAACAGGTCCGGAAGTGGAGAATGCGATACGACGGACAGACTGATCCCCTGGAGTTTCTAGAAGCCCTGCAGGAGCGTGCCTTTGCTTATGATATTGACCTGGATCGGATGCCCAGGGTAATGAGTGAGATACTCGTAGATAGGGCATCGCGGTGGTTTCTAACTAGCGGGCTGAGGGACGTGACTTGGGCGGATTTCAGGCAAGGATTCGTGGAATTCTTTTTGCCACCAAATTATTTGGATCGCCTTGAGGACGAGATTATATCCCGCCGTCAACGCGATGGCGAGGGCTTTAAGGATTATCTTATCGAGATTAAGATGTTAATGCACCATGTGGGTTACAGCGCTGCGCGGGAATTGTATCGGGTGTATGAGAATGCTGCTCCAGACTACAAATTGTATGTACGTCGGCAAGATTTCTCCACCCTGAGTCAGCTGACCCGAATGGCTGCAGAATACGAACGCTTGAAAGGAGGAAACAGCCAGGATTGTTTTGAGCAAGAAAGTACAGGAAACGGGCAAGGGCGTCACTCAGCACCAGGTAGGAGCATGGATTTTCTGTGGGCGATGGGCACTGACATGCAGTGCGGAAATGCGGAGGTAATCCCGGAAGCTTCGGTGAGTCTGGCAGTGGAGCTTACGAGGCGAGAAGTAAGAGCAGAAGAGCTGACCGATGGTTTCCCGCCTATGGCAGGGGGAAGGCCTGCACGGCTCAGAAGGAGGAAGAAGACAAGAGAAACCCCATGGTCCAGTCCACAGTCGCTGTCCGACCAGCTCAGTTCGAGACCGAACGAGGCGTCAGGAACGCTGAGGGATCAGCTCAACTCTAGCCGAGCGGCTACGATGGCTGAGACCGAAGCGAGAATCGATGTGGGTCTGGAAAAGGAGAACGAAGTTGCGGGGGAGCAGGTGGGAAGACAACCCAACTCCGACGAGTCAGGATCCCCATCGGAGCGGGCGATGGTGGGAACCAATGCGGAGAGCCAACGGGAGTCCCCAGGAGTGGAGGCAAAACGACTAGCGGATCTGGAACCGGAACTAAAGGAGTTCTTGGAGGCAGAACTGGTCGATGTCCCGTCCCGGCAAGGCAAGCCTAACGTGGTGGTCGATGCGCTCTTAAGACATCCTCTAGAGATCTGTCAACAAGCAGTGGAAGCTGAACCCACTTGCAAACAGATCGCGAGCATGCGAGCGAGGATCGCCGAGGAGCCCGCCCAATTATCGGATTACCCAGAGAAGGACGACCAGCCTTACCGGAACTTAGGATTCCGTGCGGACGACGAGGGAAACCACACCGAGAGGGAGAACAGCGGCGGGAAGACACCGATAACGCAATTTGCCGACGGCCATCGAAGTTCGTGGGACGAACTGCTGACCGAGGCATCGTTGGTGGTCAATTCCAGGGTAGCGGACTCTTCTGTGGTCGCCGCTTTTAACCATCGCAGAGCTTTAGAGGACCAGAGGCGGCGTTATCAGCTCCGGGAACGGGAATGGCGGCCTCCCTGGTACGGCCACCCTCCAACGACGCCGGAGGCGCGACGTTGGATCTTCGTGAGAAAGGGGGGGGGTGTGAGGCGGCGCTAAGGCCGCACCGTCTCACATTCTATTTTTATTATTATTATAATTTTTTTATATTATTAATATTGCTATTTTATGATAAGTTTAAATTTTTAATTCAAATGTAACGACCGCCCGTCGCAGGCTTGCATGCGTCAGCGATCGGTTGCACAATTCTGCCGAAAGGAGCGCCAACTTCACCTCGTTGTGAGAGAGCAAAAGCTCCGAGGTGAAGAGCGAAAGCTGTGGTGAGTTGTGTAACCGACGCTGGCGCGTGGCTTAGCGAAGAGCGGCTCGGGAGTGGAAATCGAGGAGTGAAAAGGGACAGACGTCGCAAGCTGGCGCGTCTGGGTAAAAGGTCGGAGATAAGTGTGGTTAGGTTAAACAGTGCAGCAGGGCACGTGTAAGAAAAATCTGGAATCCATGAATAAACGGTGAATTGAATAATGAAAGAACTAACTCTTTTTATTTGTAGCTAAAACCAAAACTAACAAGTAGTGATTGAACAGTAGCAAGCGGTCGCATTCTGGACAAGGGTAATCCTGTCCGCTGCGGGTAATCCCGGCAAGAATCCCGCTACTACGTTTTCCCTGTAGTTAGATACCAACATTGACAAGCGGTCGTATTCTAGACAAGGGAAATCCTGTCCGCCGTGGGTGATCCCGGCAAGAATCCCGCTGTTACTTGCGGTACCCACTAATCGAGTAGTATTGTAATATTGTATTGTGCAGCACGTGGTGCCGGTGGAACACTGGGACGTATACCCTGTACCGCTCCCCGGCCGCGTTGCTTCACATCATTCGTGAGTACGTACGTTGTTATTTTCTCTTTCCTAGCGAACATTTCCCTCCTCTTTATCCCCGCGTCCAGCGAAACTTACAAATTTCTTGTAAGTTCTGGCCCTGGCAGACTGAGTCTG
>JBAMBJ010001856.1:0-33407 GCA_037043495.1 Drosophila recens | reverse complement strand
TTAACGTTTAAGGTTATGGTTGCGGTTTTAATCCCTGCTTTAAATTATTAGCTTTTTAATTTTTTTATTAAAATGTGCTTTTAATCATTTTTGTTAATTCTAGAGTTGGTATATTGGAGATTACGAATTTAATTTAGGATGTAAACTTAGATTAACGAACCTTAGACAGTTCAGATTATTCAGTTTTATTTTGAGCTGAACCAAAAGTTTATTTTAATTTAATTCTTAATTGGTTGATCTTTTACTTAGTATAATAAATTAATGCATTCATGTAAATTAGTCGAGTGGTTCCTTTCTTTCGAATAAATCCATTGCAACGAATGCTTACAGGGTATCTGGGATGAGGTGATCTATTTGATCTAGAGCTTGATCTCATTAAAATAGCTTTTATCTCGATAATGTCACCTATTTTGTGTGGCAATCTTTTCATCAAATCTCATATAGTATGTAGGTATATCTGCCCCTCTAAATCCAGATGAGATCTCTTTAACCAGCGCCATCTTGCTCCATCATCGCAGTCCCCATTTACCGATGTTTACAGACACAGTTGAACAAAGTACGAGTGTAGTACGAGTGCAATGTTTGCGCTCTACGCGAGATAAAAGCACGTCAAGAGTTTGATTAAATTTATGACAAAGTTAACGCTAAGACGACATCAACTGCGTCTGACTAAATAATGGTGAGACGTCCGCCGCCAATAATAAAATGTTGTGCGTATCTCAGTATGAACATAAAGATTATAGTACTACCTAATAGGACTGTTAACTGTGTTCTAACTGTTGTTTTTGCTGAATGAGGCCTCAAATTGTCTGTGTCTTTCGAAATTCAAGTGGTCGTAAATTTAAGGGGAATTCAAACTTTTCAAAATATTTATATTTAGACATATAGTAAATATGTGTATACATGTGCGAATATTGCAATCATTTGGCTGAACGACAGTTAAGCAATTAAAAACAAAACATTTGGCAATTGGGAAAATGTTTGTAAATGCTGGAGCCAACGAAGCGCAAGTTTGCATTGCGGATTGTTTAAATAAACTAAACTGAAATAACCTAAGTAGAAGGCTTAAGTTTTTACCTCAAAGCTAATGGTGCCTCCGCTGCCGTACTTTCGGAATATCTGCTTCACATACTGATTATATTCCGTGGATGCGTGAGTCGTAGTCGTAGTCAACAACACTGAGCCGAAGAGCAGGTAGATTGCGACTTCTTTAAGCGCCATTTCAAATGGTTATCCAAATGAGTTTGATTAACTAAACGTAACTTTCTTCACTCTCAACTAGATAGTACACAAGTTTCTGGCAGTTTTTCGTAAATAATTCACGCCTCGACGATCTATGATCATTCCCGCTAATTGTCAGCGGTCTGATACTGATACTGATACCGGATCCCGTTCGACGATCTTTAATCGACCGTTTCGCGTAGTCGCCGTTTTTATACTGATCGCCAGTCGAGTCATGTACTCGCTACGCGGTTCACTCGCCAGAGTTTTGATTGTTTATCACTCGCTGAAGCTTAAATAAGCTTATAAAAGCTTTTCCCCGAGTTTGCAATCGGCTTAGATAGAGACAGAGATAAGATATGAGCTTTGGTCTTTTTATTTCAATATTGTTTATTTACTTTTTGCTTTTTTTTACAAAATATTTCGATTTAAACAAGTATAAAAATTAGATCCATAATATATTCTTAATTATTTAATATCTGAAAACTTTAATTTTCATTTAGTGTATATCTATTTAAATATATTTACGTGTAAAAAGATGTCTCTTGTATGCTTGGGAATTGTGCTTAATTGCGCTGAGGAACTGATATTTAAATATATTGTACAAATCTATTGTATTATACAAGTCAATGTTATTGATATTGATTGGTGTTACTTGTATGTAAATATTTACACTAAACTTTATTCTGATTGGCAATTCCGATTGTGAATTCCACTCAGACTGTATAATCCTAGTTGCTTAGCTTAGTTGTTGCGACTCGACTTACATAGATAGCAAAATAATTGAGGCTTAGACTAGTTAGAATTGATTTATTCGTACATCGAACATGAAGGCACACTTGAGTTAACCAAACTTACTCGAACTTCTCCTGATTGGGCATACAAATGAAGAACTTGGAGCACCACATGTTGATTGTCTGCGATGTGTCGGCCAGCCACTGAACCGGATTGTGTATCGTTAGATAGTAGATGGGAATGCCGGAGAGTATAATGACGGTGCCAACGCCCACCTCGGTGGGCGACCGCGAGATGGACGCGATCACCAGGAAGAGGCAAACAATGAGATAGATTATAGGTAGGGCCAGATTGACGCGAATGGGCCGCTCCGCCTTCGGCTGTTTGTACCGCAACCACATGAGACCCGCTACGGAAATGAGAGTGAAGAGTGCTTCCACGAAGCTGACGTAGTTGATGAGCACGTATGTGTCCTTAATGAAGAGCAGCAGGAGCGTAATTACACACTGTAAACCGAGAGACAGTGACAAGATTAGTTTGCATCCAAAGGGGATTTCAGGGAAATTCTTACCAGAAATATCAACGACGGCACCGGAGTCAGACAATTGATGTTTATCAGGGAGATGGCCGCTGGCAGGTGTCCGTTGCGGGCACCAACGAAGAACAGTCGAGATGAGGCAAAGATGGCGCCATTGAGGGAGCCGAAAGTTGAGCAAGCCACTGCAATGGGCATAATCCAGGACAGGAAGCCGAGCATCTTGTCGCCAAAGGTCACAGCAACCGCCTCCGACGAAAGAATCTCGTCGGTAGAGAGCACCGAAAAGTATGCTACATTAGTCACCATATAAATGACCGTAACTACCGGCATCGATATGCAAATGGCACGCGGCAAATTGCGATATGGATCTTTCAGCTCCTCAGTCACGAAATTCAAATAATTCCAGCCCGAGTACGAGAATAGTCCACTGTAGAATGCCAACGCAATGAATCCGGGCTCTATGAGGCCCCCGCTAAATGGCTGATCCCAGTGCTCTGTGTGACCGTCAGCCAGGTACCAGATCCCAGCTGCGACAATAACCATCAGGGCGACCACCTTGGTTCCTGTGAAGATGTCCGTCACGCGAGTCACCCATTTGACGTTGTAGCAGTTGATCACAGTCAGCCCGCCTGTTAAAGAGTTTTAGATTAAGATTTTAGAATGCAGTCTCTCCCACTCTCTCTCGCCAACACTTACATATCATTGCAGCCGCCAGGAGCTGGACGGCCTCTGTGGGTGCATCGCAGGAGGGCCAAAATGGCTTGAGCAGGTACTGGGCAAACGTAAGAGCCGTAATCGCATTTCCCGTAGGCACTAGAATCAGCAACGCCACCCAAAGATAAAGAAATGCGGGCAGCGGCCCGAATGCGGTCCCGATATAGGCATAATCTCCGCCCGATTTTGGTATCATAGTGCCTGTGAAAACAAAGAGTTCGTCAAGAGTGGATAAGTGAAGATCATGAAAAACATGCTCACTTGGCCATAAATAGATCTAAGAAAAATGAGGATGGTTTAAGTTCTCAAATTATATTATCACATAAATGTACAGCCAGACTTGGCTAACTGTCATTCTGATCAGCGTCCCTTATCTCTTCTGCTCGGGCATTTGCTTTAATAAGTATATAGTTTTCTTATCTTCTGTTTAATGTGGTCGAAAGGCCATTGCTCTGAATATTTTAATTGCGTTCTGAATGAGAGCGCCATTACCAATTATTATTATATTTTTTTTTACATATAACATTTATAAATATTTATTACACAAAAGATTTCATTTTGAAATTCGCGACATTAATTAATGTTTGATAAAATAATTGATAATGACAAACCATTTAAAGAGCGAAAGCTAGGATGTTTCCAAAAATGGGCAAAAATGGGCGAAAATTTAACTCGACTTTGTCGCCAGAATATGTATGTATATTGGATGGGGCTTTGCTTTACTTCTAGCAAGTCTTGTAATTTATCGTTATGGATACTTAAATTTCGGTAAAATATCATACAATTCAACACCAATCGACTTTTTGCTAATCACAAATAGACAACGTAAATCACCAAGAACACAAGGGAATTTAGAATATCATAAAAGTCAATGGCATATATTATTTTGTTTAACAAGAATATACATATATACTTTATAGGTCTCCGACCCTTTTTCCAGATACATACAGTTCAACGAATATATTGTGTTACTTTTAAAGTAACGGGTATCATAACTTTTAAGCAAATTTTGCAGTACTGATACCAGTTAACAAACACAACATTAGACCCTTATTATTATGGAAAATGCCTGACGAAAAATTGCATTCAATTGTTGAATTTGATAAATAATATGTGCCGCATACGCAGACCTAAGTCCTCACGTACAATTTAAAATTTCAAAAGTTGGCAAACCCTTTTAAATTTATTTAGATTACTTGAAATTTCAGTTTGAAGAATTGAAGAAGTCACTAATTTGATCAGAAATGTAAATTCTCTTTATCGTAAATACAAAAAGACAGTATAAAAATATGTATCCTGTAATAAAATCAATAAGAAGATTATCATAGATTTTTGTTTTAATGAGTTAATTGGTTTTTTGATTCAAATGTTCTATTCATAATTCATTAAAAACTTAAGAGACTTTTTTAAGAGTATTCAAGCTGTAGAAAAATAAGATTGAGCGGTGCTCCGATCTACATGTAAACTCGGGGATGAGAACAGCTGCACAGGGTTCAAGGTTAAACATGTTGGATGCTTAACCAAAGACAGACAGATATGTGCTGTACTCGGAAACTTGGAACCGGTGAACCAATTTGGCTATTTTCCCGCCATTTATGGATGCAGTTTAATGAAAGCCAATCAAGGGGAAAAATGTGGCTGGCGAGAATTATAACAGTGTTGAAAGTTGAATAGGCTATAATTTAGTTTTTATAAAACTACTGGCAACATCTCAAAATATCGAAACATTTCCTACAGTTCAAATTTGGTGGCTCTTTAAGCTCTCAGATAAGCCCAAGTCCATAAAGACGGGTAGGGCCATAAAAATGTAGCTGCTGATCCTGATCAAGAATTTATATGCTTTATTGGGTCGTATTTATCTCCTTATAAATGTTACATATGTACATTTGCAGAAAGACATTTGATTTAATAAAAGCAACTTAAAAACAGTGACGAATTTCTCGCTATATTTCTTTATTTTTTTATTCTTCCAGCTTCTTAACAATGTTGACATGGTTTTCTTAGGCCCTGAAGAGTTGGCAGCACTACTTGGGACGGCCTCGATATTTGCAAGCTCTTACACCCTTTGCTAATACTGCTAAGTATGCATAAAAATAAACGAGGTCGTGAACTACATATTTACACAGCTGTTACACATGTGCATCTACATGTTGTATTACTTTTCAATTAAAATAAAAAGTTGAATTGTAAAAAAATGCTGTCGTCAGCAGCAAATTCACAACTGTTTATACAACTCACCTAATTCTGCGTAGCATAGGGCTCCCACCATGCTCAGAACTCCGCATAGAACCCAGACGATCAACGACTGACCGATCGATCCGGAATACATGAGGACGCCCTTGGGACTCACGAAAATGCCGGCGCCAACGATGACGCCGACAATGATGGCAACACCGTCGAGCAGTCCAATTCGCTGCTTCAACTTCACCCCCGAGCCTTGGCTGGGGGTGTCCGAGGCACGTGCTTTTCCACCTTCGACTGATTCCGCTGGCGCGTCGAACACCTGGCGGGGAATGAGCGTGTCGCTTGCTTGAATTCGCGTCATGTTGTCGACTCTCTTTGCTGGTTGCTCAATGAATCCGAAATTTGAAATTGAACTCTTATGGAACACTCCTTTGGCTAATAGCTTTTGTACAGGTTCAACTTTGTGATGTATTTATGACGCGTTATCATTGAATTTATCGGTTTCCCTTCAAGTCAACGGGTTTTATCAGCTCGCTCTCTCACTGACCGCGTGGATGTGGATCGTATTCAAAAGTTTCAAACACAATTTTGGGTTTACTTTGCGACCACATGCTCTCTTGTTAAACTCTGCTTATGTATTTACACATGTTTTCTTACATTTGTGCATATGTATGAATGTATGAATATTTATTTACGTATAGAAACGTATTTACTCCACATTTAACAATCACAAGTACACGTGGTAGCTGAATCACTTGTGAAAAGAGTTCGCTGGCTTGAGAGGGGCATCTTCGCATTCACATTCACATTCAACGAAGGCGATATCTCTTAGACGTGTTCCCGTTTTGAAAATAGAAAACTCAACCGCGTCGGTGCTTTCCTCACTTTATCGATCGACCACACTTCATACGCTCCAAATCTGAACTAAGTTGGAAATATACATTTACTTCCCTTTATGCGTTGTGGTGCGACTGCTTTTGCCAGCTGAACGTTTAACTTTGGCTTGTGCTGTTTTTTTATGAGGTGAACGCGGCAGAGCTCCTCTCTTTTTCTCTCTCTCACTCTGTCTCTCTTTGTCGGTTAGTGCTTTACGCATTCGCTCTTTGCTTCCGATTTCATGTGCTCGCCATAAAAACCCTAGTGGACTTGAATTAGTTTACCTTCCGCTCTAGACTAACCGAATCGTCAGAACCTGCAATGCAAATGAAAATTGTTTGTTAGAACTAAACAACAAAGTAAGTACAGTATATTCGCTTGCGTCTCTTGAAACTCTCTCCCTCTCTTAACTTAAAAACTCCCGCCTTTGTGAACTTTGTCTGATGCAAGAATTTATCACATTTCTTCAGATTATATTTATTTTCAGTAAGATGTGTGTACATACTTACATATGTATATGCACATGCCTATGCTTGTCTGCCGCAACTTGAGGCAACTCAACACACATTCATACTACCAAATTCATCATATGGCAATTGCGTAGCACGTGCGAATCACTTTGGTTTCAGTTTAAGAGAGCGCGCAGTTGGAGCGCTCTTAGAATGCTGTCGTTGTAATAATGCTTTTGCTTACAAACAAAGCTCCTCTGTCAACAAACGTGCATATGTTTGTAAATGGTGTAAAATAATACAAGTATGTTGTGTACATATGTATGTATGTATGTACGCAAACATTTAAATGACGTATGTATATTTGTAGTCATTGACCTATCGTGAGGCTTATGTGGTTTTGTTTTTTGGTAGGCTTACTTAATATCTAAGTATGAGCATATAATTATAGTGTATTAATTTTCTTAGGACCAATGTCTGTAATTGTCAACGTGAATTACAACTGATGCCGTTTAACATTGCACAAATGACTTCAACTTTTCATTTCATTCAGAAACTATTATCATTGAATTGACGAAAGTGACACCTGTTTAAAATATTATAATTGAGAGAGCAAAGCTTGATATACATAGTTTTTATTGCGTATTATCATTCGATAAGGCACTTATCACATCGGGTTATCAATTCTTTCTCAATTTCATTTTCACTTCAATTTGAGTGCCTAATAAGTTAATAAAGTGTCAATTACCAATTTTATTGCACTGTGATTTTAAAATCCGCCGTGAACTGGTTTTGTTAGTAATCCCAAGATAAATATAAAGTATCTTAAGGCATTTCAAGTTTATTATAATATGTAACATTTTTAAGTAATTAGTATGTTAAGAAGTCATCAATTTGGGAAAACTTCTGGGGACGAGAAGAAGAAATTTAGTGATTCTTTATTAAAAAAACAAACAATAAAATTAAGAGGAAGTAACGATATGATAAAGTTATTTATCATTGAAAAGTTCTTCTTTGTTACACAATTTCGAATGTCATAAATAGACTCTTTAATAATGCAATTCATTCTTCACATTCTTATTTTATTTAAACTATTCACGATAATTCAGCGGCGAATTCAAACTAGGTACTTTATGTATATACTTTAATATAATGAAGTTGATTCTTATTTCAAACATTTGACAGTTGCTTTTTAGCTAATTCGATTCATAAAAGCTGAGGAAATTACCTCAGATTTATTTATTCTCATACATAAATATTATATGTATTTATATGTCTGTATGTAAATATATTTTTGTTTGCAAGTGAAATTTGTGAGGCTTTTGTGAAACACTTAAGCGAATTATTATCAGCTAAACACATTTATTTTGAATATTACTAGCAAAGTACGAATATGTATG
The DNA here is from genome assembly GCA_037043495.1 of Drosophila recens. NCBI lineage: Eukaryota > Metazoa > Arthropoda > Insecta > Diptera > Drosophilidae > Drosophila > Drosophila recens. The sequence continues at coordinate 25,290 of JBAMBJ010001856.1, read as the reverse complement.
AATGTTCATATATACATACATACACAGAGAAAAATATTCGTACTAAAAAAAAGATCGAAGGAACTTGAATTAAGTATGTATTTGCAAGTTATAAAAAGTTCGAATTATTCAAACTGATCATAAAAATTCGTAAACCAAGTACGAGTAATTTTGATCAAAAAAAGGGAAAAGCTCCAAATTCACTGGAAAAGAAAACAAAAATTCTTTATCAAGTATTTTTAAAGACTAGAACACTTTAATTTTGAAACTTAAGTTATCGTACTTGAAATAGGATCGATATACTTGATTTTAGTAATTTCAATCTTGGTGGGAAATCAAGATTGTAAATATTTTTGCTCTGTGTATATAGTATTCTCTATTGGGAATCAGACATACTCGTATTCGTATAGCTAAATCACTGTTGTCGTGGGGATCGCTAGGCGCGTGTATGTGACATTTCAAACTGTGATAATTCAATTGTGCGATGATCGTAATCCCAATGAACTTTTAGTGCTGACTGTATGCAATATACATGTACATATGTACATATATATATGTATGTGTGTGTGTGCAGACAAACATCTAAATTGTACTGCAGAGAACGTACTGACGGTAGCGCCTAGGTTTTATAGTGGCCTGAGATTTTGATTGTCAACTATAGTGTTGACTTGACTCTTCATGTTGTTGTTGTTGTTGGACTGATAATCTAATTGTAAAAGTCGCCAAAGAGACACACGCATGCCACACATCCACAACGTTAGTTACATATATGTATGTATGTATGCATATGTATGTACAGTTATGGAAAAAATAATAGAAACGACAGGGCTGCTCACATTTGAGACCAAATATTTCGTTTCTGGAGCAAATTTCATCCATGAAAAACAGGATTTCATCCATGGTTTCAGGATAACAATGCTCTACTTTGGATACCTTTTTGGGCCTCTTTCGTAAGAATTATAAACAGTGTATACTGATTTGTAGAAAGACCACGATTTTGTCTTGGAAAAAATAATAGAAACACACTAGAATTTTGATATTATCTTGTTTCTTAAAACTTGAAATCGAGTTATATAGGTATCATTTCATGAACTAACTATAGCAGAAGACATTAAATAGCTTTTTTTTTGGATCCCGTTCTGCTTGTTGTTGTTATTCGCTTCATAATGGGTGGTGGCGTACATTGTACCGTTATTGAAAGAAAACATATTCTGAATCTAAAAAATAAAGACAACTCAATCTCAGATATTGTTACAATTCCTAATATTTATAAAAAAAATGTTTTCAGCGGGTTACTATAAATAAAAACCAAAGACACGCAGTAAAAAAGCTTGCACCATAGGGTAAATTCGACAACCTCCTTGTCCGAAAATCAAAAGAAAGTCCCGCTTTCTCATCGGAAGTTCTAAAAAATGAGTTAAATGCACCTGTCAGTAGTCGAACTATAAGAAATAGAACGATTGATGACGGTTTCAAAAGCCATATGGTTTGAAAGGTACCATACCTTAGTAAAAAACACATCAGCAAACGGGAAAATTTCGCGCAGGTGCGTTTCCTGCCTCCAAATTGAAAAAATATGTTGTTGTCAGACGAAACTAAGATCAATTTGTTTGAATCTGATGGGGAACCACATGTTAGGCCCCATAAGAATACTCCCCACGACCCAAGGTGCTCAACTATAACGTTTGGGTATGGAGTTAGAAACATAATTTTGTAGGGATGCGTTTCTCATTCTGGTGTTGGTCCATTACATTGGATAAGGGAAAAAATTCGTGCCTCCCAGTATGTCAATATACTCGACAGTATAATGCTACCTTATGCTGAAAAGGAAATGCCTTTAAAGTGGGAGTTCCAGCAGGATAATGATCAAAAACATTATTCAAAGCTGGCCAAGAAGTGGTTCCTTGACAGTAAAGTTCCCCTAATGGAATGGTCTTCACAGTCACCAGACCTAAATCCCATAGAGCATCTTTGGAGGATGTTAAAGAAAAGGATTGGGGGCTATAAACCCCAAAAATAAGGATTATTAGTTGAAAAAAGTTAAATCCGAATGGTACTCCATTGATCCATCGATTTGTGCCAAACTGGTGGACTCCATGGATCGTCGACGTTTCAAAGTCACTAAAAGTTGCGGTGCTACAACCGAATAGTAAAATTAAAGGTTAATCTTTATGCCTTTATAACTTAAAAAATGTTTTTCTTAACTTTGGGCGTTCCGTTTCTATTATTTTTTCCAGGCCTTAAAAATTAAAAAAAAATTTTCTGCTATATTAAGTTTTTTGAAAAATATTATTTTGTTATATTTTGATACACTACTGGATAGGCTTTATATAAAAAATATGAAACTTAAGAAAAAAAAATGTTCATTGAACAAAATTTTAAAAAATACGAAAAAAAAATGCCGTTTCTATTATTTTTTCCATGACTGTACATAGGAAACTCACAAACATATATGTATATGTTCATATCTGTGTGCTGTGGGTTGTTTTCGTCGTTGATTAACTGCGGCTTCGACTTTTATTGTTATTCGTGTTTGTGCTTTTGGATTTTAGGTTTGCGCCCTACTCATATACCCAAAATATGATGGATCACTTCCATATGCAATTTTCATTAATATTTCCAAGTTGTTTGCTTAATGTCACGAGTTATTTAGTATTAACATACTATTACTATTAATTTTATAGTCTGTTATGGTAAACATATATAGAGTAACTTTTTTTGAACTCGTTTTTAGAATCATAGGCACAATGTTATATGCATTAATTTATCAGATTAATAAAACCGAAACCGCACCCGTTAACCGATTATAAATTTTAAACGTAAACATAGAACACCATTATACCGAAATTCTTCAAACTAACCGTTTAGTAACGCGTTAACCGATTTGCTTTCTTCGATCTACTTAACGTAGACTTCTATTGTCCCTTTTCTTGTCAACAAACTGTTAAAAGTCGCACGCCTATATGTATGTATGTATATACATGTACATATGTATATACCCCGCGCTTAACAGTCTCATATGCTCCGCCAAATTCTGAATTGACACCGTAACGTGCACGGTTAGAAACCCCGAATGGAACTGATTGTGATTTTTGTGTAATGCACAGAAGCACAGACACTGCACCGGGAGAACGAAATACGAAGAGCTTAAATAAAATGATAAAAAAAATCCAACGAAATTTCATATAATTGTCCAGTTTTGTGAGTGTAGGTTTGAGCTGGCGGGTGTGTGTCAGGAACTGTGTCTACACCCTCGTACTTCTGTACATATGTTTGTGTTTGTGTCTGCCGCATCCTAAATTTAAATGTAGTATTAAAATTAGCTTGTGGCACTACTAGCTGAGCGAGGAATATCGTAAAATACTCTGTCTCTCAATTCCTTCACACGCATGTCCAAGACCAGAGAGGGAAATTCACCCTAAGAGTGCAGTTTGCACTTTTGTTCTCCTGCTCAAATTTAAGAACTTGAATTAACCACGTTTTTTCTATGGCCACAGCTGCATCTATCTATCAGATAAACTCTTGTTTACAAAAGTAACAAAATCAGGAATCATAATTCATACGTATCTTATAAGTAACTATTTTATCATTGAATATTGTACAAATACGCATAGTATTTTTATTCTATCAAACTAACATCTATTCGCCCAGAGGTGGAACATTAAATATCTTTGCAGTGTTATCCTCTGAAACGGTCAACAACAAATTTTCCTGTGGCTTGTAAACAAATTCATATATATGATAATGGTGACCGGTCAGTGTAAATTTCAGGGCTCCGGAACGTGCATCGAATGCATTCAGATTTCCCTGTGCGGTGGCAGCCATCAAAGTATAATCGTTTAGCCATTTAAGACTGTAAGAAAGTAGACCGTATTTAAAGGAGTGTATTATTTATCATACTGGTAAGATACTCACCGAAGTATTCCATCATTTGGCACCGGGCTCTCGCAGACTGTACGTAGAGAATACTTGGCATAGTCCCAAATGGATATCTGGCCGTCCAGCGAGCCACATGCCACCAGCTTTAGTTCCGCTGTGGAGGGAGCAAACGCAATGCACTCGATGCCGTGCTCGGACTGTATGACATTTACAGGCCCATTGCCGGTACAGAAGAGTAGCTTGCCTGTCAGGCCAAAAAAGCGACTGTATTACTGATTCAATTGTATTAAATCCTTGATTACGTACCACTGCCTTCGGCGCACAAGTAAAGCGGCGAATCGGGTTCACAGGCGACCACCGCATGCGTTATTTCACCTAGCCCCAGCGGATGCTCCTCGTTCACCTCCATAAGCACCTGAGTTGTCTTTAGGTCCCACAGCTTCACCACACCATTCATGTACACTGTGAACAGTTTCTTGCCATCGCTGCTAAGTTCGGCAGCCTCGCAGCGCTGTGAATGTCCAGGTAGTATTTTCATTTCTCCGCTCGGAATACGAAACACGTAGACCTCGCCAGTGTCACTCGCACCAGCGAGCAGAACATTGGCAGCACGGTGCCAGAACATCCAGCACATCTCATAATCGGAGTATGAAAAGATCTGGGTCAAGATGGGTCGCTCGTCCTGCTGGTCGGTCACCTTGAACACCACCAGCTCGCCGGATAAGTCGCCGGTGGCCAAGTAGCTGCCGTCGTGGCTGAAATGCGTTTCGGTAACGGTGTCCTTGTGATCGGTGATTTCAAACAGAATCTCGCCACTCTTAACGTTCCACACATATGCCTTGTCATCTTCGCTGCCCGTCACGGCCCAGTCAAACTTTGGGTGCAGGTTGCATCCGAACACGGGCGCCGTGTGCTTCTCAAATGTGAGCACTGCATCATCTCGGATAGCGGCAATGCGTTCGCGATCTCTGATCTCCTCTTCCCCATCCTCATCGTCTTCCATGGCATCGTCAGAGCCGTGCAAGCCCAAGCGAGCCTCCAGTTCGGCCAAAGTTACCTCTTCCATTTCCAACTCGTCATCGTCAATCGGTGGATCGCCATCCAGATCGATTTCCTCTATAACATCGTCGTCGTCGTCTTCAAAGTCGGGTCGACGTGGAGGTGTATTTTCACGCATTATATGTTCCGTAAATTAACTGGCTTTGCCACCGAAATGTTAATAACAAATGACCCACACCGCCATGCAAACACACGCACGTGTTGGGCTGCCCAGCTGATTGCTTTGGCGGAGCTGCCAACTTGCTCGAATTCAAAATCCACAATGCAACTCTGGCGGCGGCAATTTCAAATATACAAAATAGACGTTTTTAGTAATTTCAAGTGCATCAAAGTATCCTCGACAATTTTGACAATTTATTAGCAACGAAATGAATATCTTAAATTATCATTATTATAAATACTAATTTCCAAAGCTGTCTGCTCATGTTCTTTTTATATTTTTCTTTTATCTTTTTCACTAGCTACTTTTACTTTATTTTTTGATATTTTTAAATTAAAATTTTAAGTTAATTTAATGTTTTTAATTTTTTAAAGAACACCAATATTTAAATAAATAATTTGAATGCTGTGATAAGCAAAGCGACCTCCCAAATGTACATATTCTGGGGTGCCACAGAAATCGCTCTCGCTTGAATTTCACTTAAATTTCATACAAATTTTAAATATTTAAATATTCATTAAATTAACATATTTATTATACTTATTTATTTCATTTAATGAAATAGTAATTTTTTCTGTTAAATTATATCCTGGAGTCAATTAAAATGAGCAATGCTTGCTTGAAAGATTGTAAACTTCAGGTCATTATTTATTTTTTTTTTTTTTATTTATTTATTTGGTATACAAAGCTTAAAAATTAAGGCGTTAGTCATGTTTACAAATGTATTTTTTTTAATTGACAGATAAAGGCATCTTATTTTCTTGATTAGGATCATCAGCCAGGATTCACTCTGGCACTTTTAGCCAGAGTGCTTTTACTGGTTTTCTTAAGATTAGCTTCCAAAGCTTTTAATCTACCTTGCAACTCCTCTATCGATGGCAATTCTCCCCAATCACATTCGTCCGAGCATTTTTTAGCATTCTCATTGGATTTATTTAATTCATCCCTGACCGTCTTTAAGCGAGCCTCCAATTCATCAATGGTCCCCAACAAAAGTTGTACTGAAATTCTACTTTGATTTGTCATGCTGTTCAATCTGGCTTCTAGGTAGTCCAACTTGTTCGATGTAAGGGGATTATCAATTGAGTTTTTCAACCCACGCAATTTAGTTGCATTTAGCTTACGCTCAAGTTCATTAATGCGAATTTCAATATTTTTGCTGGCTTCTGTATCTGCAGAATTGATTTCTTTGATCTTTCGCATTTCATCAGTAAAATTCTTGGCTAAATTAGTTTTAAATTCATTGATTTGTTGGGATTGCTCATATATTGCTTGACTCTTCTCGTCTAAGATGAGAGATATTTCTTGAATTCGTTTTTCAACGATCCACATAGAATCATTTTGTTCTCCTTTGTGTAATTGATTTGATGTAAGTTGCAGTGTTTGTTCCTTTTTAAAGTCTTTTCTTGTCTTAATAAGTTTATTGACATTATCGTAGAGGTCTTTAATCGCAGTCTCTTTATTCACTTTTGTGTTTCTGTGAGATTTCATATTTTCATTAAGCATTCTCAGCAACTCTTGCACATCGTTTGATTTTTGTTCTATTGTGCTTAAGCAATGATTTAGGTCTTTATCCTCGTTTAAGTCAAAATATCTTATAACGTTCGGAATTTTGTTGTTCTCTTGCGATTGAGATTGATTTCGCTTTCTCAACATTTGGTTTAATTGTTCATCTATGATTGCAAGTTTATTGTATCCGTCAGTTACAGTTTTATTTAAATATATCCAATCAACTTTACTGTAAGCCGCACTTTTGGACTTCTTATTTGATGCAATAACCTGTAGTTGATCTTCCAAATGGGTTAAATTGGAATTAAGATTATTCTCTTGTTTCGGAATGGATACACATATTAGAGAACATTTTGTAATCATGTGGTTTGTTTGATTTTTATCCGTATCAAACAGCATTTGTGAATTGTTGATATCACTATTTGTCCTTATAACATTTTCAAATAAGTCTTTAGATGAATGATTCTTGAGTTCAGATAATTTGAAGTCATTTATAAGCACTCCAATATTGCTTAACAGTGAGTGAGAGCTGCAACACTCATTTGTGATATTCTCGGTAACAGGTTCATCATAAAGCTTTTCATTTTCAAGAAGACGGTTCTGTATATTATCAAAATCATGATTGAACTTTTTTAGAAAGGTAGAAACTTGTTTAGTTCTGAAGTTTGTTGAAAAAACGCTCTTTAGAAGATTCTTGTCAGTTTGAAATCTATACTTGACAGCTTTCACACTGGCTTTCCAATTAATGCAGCAGTTGCTTGATTGTTCACCCTCAACTAGTTTTTGATTCAAGTATTCTAATCTCACACATAAGTTTTGCAAATCTAATAATGCGTAACCAGTGGATTCTGCTCGATCGTATTGATCTAATGTCCTTAGTTGCATTATTGTATCGATATTATCATTGATCACTTCAATTCTGTCTCGTAGAACAGCATAGGGACAACAGTTTTTATTTAATTGCATTTCCATTTTTTCCAGAATGCTTGAAAATTTGTTGGATATATCTTCGATGATTTTTCCTACATTTATTTGTTCATTTATCCACATACTGACTTCCCGATTTACGTCACAGCTAAATGGATCCACTTTAATTTCCAATGTATCGTTGTTTTGTAAACTTGTAGTTGACTCTATAGAAGAATCTTCAGGACCTTTCGTTCTATTACATATGACGATCATCTGTATCTTGAAAACATTCCACAGGTTTATTTTGATTGCTCTTCCACCGTCCAATTCTTCCTTTAATATGAAGATGTCTGTACTCAAAAACTGTTTTTCCACTTCTCTTTGCCAGCGTCGAACATTTTCCCAGTAGCTCTTCGACGCCTTGGCAGTTTGATTATATGGAACGCATCTTGCTTTTCTGATCTCCTCGTCAATGAGATCGGATACAAATCTATTGCGGATATTCATTGGAGAGTTGTCAACTTGAAGGCTTTCTTCTTCATCATCATAGTCGGGAGGGGAATCCCACAGCAAATAACACACCATTATTATTTTAACACAATATTCATACTTCATTTGTTCTAATTGCGTTCTTCCTTGGACCTTGTTGCTTTCAAAATTAGTTTTTTTATTCACATTATTTCGCATACCTTCAATTGTCATTGCTAGAACAATAATTAATGCCACCTCCGTTGTTTTGACCTAAGTGTAATAAATATTTAATTGATACGACTCACAAGTATGTAGTTTAGTTACCATCTTTCAATTGAAGTGCTGACTGCACTTATTAGAGCATGAGTTCGGCATTTTATTGCATGCCAGCCAGTCAGTTCTATAATTGATTACAACCATACTGAATCGAATTAAATATAATATATTACACAGTCACAATGAAATATGACTAACTTTGAATGAAAGTCAATCAATAAAAAACTTTGCTAGTTTGCTAGTGATTTGAATAAAACTCTTAAGTTATTTCAAGTTATATTTAAAAAAAAAAAAACATATTCCAAGCAGTAAATGAACCCAACTCCTGAGCTAACAGATTACCACAATCACAATACATGCAAGTAAACAGAGATACACACATACATATGTAGATGCTGCGGGTCTATTTTACCCCTCGTTGCTGTGATTATAATTACATGTGCATGTGTGTGTCTACTGTGTATATAAAAGTGTGGATGTATGTGAGACGTGTTGTTGTGTGAGATTAAATAACAACAAATCACAGCGGTCGTAGACGAAAGAGTTTGACTTTGACCTTAGAAGTTGGACCCTAATGCTGGATTCAAAAAATGCCTGCAGTAAACAATAGAAAGGAAAAAGTGATAAACACAACCGTGGGTCAAAGGTCTTCAGATAAGAGCAGTATACAAACAGTGCCCAAACACATGTGCACTAACATACATACATATATATATACACATACATATGTGTGTTGTTGACACGACATGACTGACACAGCATGAACTTGTCGGTTAACGACACACATACATATGTTGTACATATGTATCTTCAATGGAAGTGCATTGGTGTTATGTGATAACAATTCTCATATACATACATACATATATACAGATGCATGCGTGCTTATCTTTATTTATGGTATAGTGGCCAGTTTTCGCGGCGACGCGTCGCCTCGCGACCTCTATAAAAATAGTGTGCACTTCCAAGAAGGCAGTCAGTTCTCAGTGAAAACCGTTAAGGGCAACATGGCTCAATTGCACTGGATCTCTCCAAAAGTTGCGAATAGAAATAATATTTTGGAACTGAAGCGAAGCTGAAGCATTCTAAATGCATTTCGGACACAACTGTACAACTGTGAAGGACGACGTCCCCAAGGCATGGCATGGAGGATGGAGCTTTAAGGCGCTTTAAGCGCATTCCCTTGTGTTTTGGTTGGTGTGAAGCTTTAATCAAGTTAGTTGTCATGAAGCTGAATATCTGACAGATACTTAGCTGAAGACACCAAACAATAGAGCCGGGCATGATAATAGTGCAATCTCTTTGCTAAGGACACTCCGATGGACAGTGTGACAGCAAAGGCTTTTAATGTGCAATATACATAATAGTTTTAGCTTTTAAGCTCTTGTAAATTGTTAAAGATATTTGTAAATTTGAAATATCAGTTGAACAGCTCATATATTAATCATTAATTTAACAGCAAAATTATTTACGTCTTCCATTCAATGTTATGATAGCATTCATATTTTGAATTTTGTTCGAGTATGTATTTTAAGTATGTTAATGTAAATAAATGTATTATAAGAATATTTGTATTGCTTTTCTCTGTAGCTGACTTTCAACTTGTTGCTGACAGGTTATAGGAGTATCCTTGATCGAGACGGATCTGACAAGTGTAGCGCATAGAAAGATCATTAAAAAACAATTGCTGAATGAACAAGATACAAAGGTTATCTTTACCACATCATGAAAGTATCAAAAACACAATCAGCGAGTTTGGTTGAGATATCTCAAGAATCAACAATGGTTTATCTCTAATATTTATGATCAAATTTGGTTAAAATGTATGAATTGACCGGAAATGCTTAAATTGATTGATCTATCTTTGAAACGAAAAATGTATTTAATAAATTTACATACATATCGAGACAAAAAATAATTTTCTCAGCAGGAATATAAAATTATTTCAATATAATTATCTTACAAGGATTTTATCGTTTTCTCTCGAAGAACTTGCTTCAAAGTTTTATCATTCTGCTTAAATGGAAGCACAAACTGTTCTATTTGGAGTGATTACTATTTCCATTGATATTAAAATGGGCATTCATTTATCTTGTTGTCCTTCGTGCCAATTCAAATTACGTATTAGAATAGTCTCACAATGTGCTTCTAGATCCTATGTTTTCCTGGAATAAAAATTTATGATACAATACAAAGACAAAGAGTTTGTTTTTTAATTTTATAATGTTTTATTTATGTTCACAATAATTGGCAACTTTGGCCACCCCTGTCACAATTATGTTTCGTTTACATAAGTAAAGGAAATAATTGTTTTTAAAGTATCTGTCCCGCTTTCGACTTTAGCATTGTAAATATTGATTTAGAATGCAAAGTCACATCATGAGCTTATCCAGTGTGAAGTCTACCCGCCAGATGAGATCAAAGTCGAAGTGCCCAAACTTTGATTTGAAGACCAGAGGCCTACAGTCCCACTATGCCGCTCCCGCAACGCGATTTGAAGAGATTAAAACCCAGATTTGATCAGACGTTTCCTTCAAGCTTGACCCCACCGATCATGGAAGTTCCACTCGATGGCGTACGGCTCAGATGCTTTGGGCTGCAAGGACGTCCAGAAGAATGTGCCAGCATTGGTGCGTGCAAAGTGGACTGGGACGTAGTAATCCTCTTGGTCCATAGTCTGCAGCTCTCCGGATCCGTTCTCGTTGTAGACAATAATTGCATCGTCCTTGGCACATTGACGTATCTCCTCGATCAGACGGTTTTCGAGATGTTCGTTGGCCATATTATCCATGTCGTTGTTTAGCCAGTCAAACTCGGCTTCCTTTTCCTCGGATGCAATGTAGGAGCTCCGTTTCGGCTGCTTTGCCTTCAGCTTGAAGACTTGTCCCAGGAGTGGCTTCAGCATATTCGTGAGGCGTCGTGTTGGGGACACCTTCGATTTGTACGACGGCATCGACAATTTCTTGCTGTTGCACTTGTTGAAGTTCAGTTGCTTATTCAAAGTCGACATCGTTACGATCCTGCGTTTCTGTATATTGAGTAAATACTGTATGTTGTCGCTGTGACAGTTGAACTGTTACTGATGCTCTCTCAAAAGTGCTTGCCCTATTTATATACTCACCCTCAAGACGTTGCCTCAGCCACAGAGCGAACTCTCTTTCTCTGAGAGATGCTGCAGCGTCTCAACCAATCAGAGTTGCCGAGACATAGCAGGTGGTGGACCTGATATTTCTCACGTTTACAGAGTGCCAGGAATACCCAAGGATTGCAGGTAGGTGTCCTGACGATCAAATAACGTTTGAAGCGTGGGAAACTCATGTCTATGTGCATCTAAACAATTATCCAGCCTGCTCCTTAGCCCTCCTTGACGTGGGAACCAAATATTTCTAAATTTGGCATTTTCCTTTTTCCATTTAATGCCAAAGATACACAATGATCGGTTGAGATATTTCTGTTCCCATCTCGACCAATGTCCGTTTTTCCGAGCTATGAATTCTTTTAAAATTATATAATCCCAGACGTGTCCAAGTATATCCATATGTTAATAACTGTTTTGCTTTTTAATCAGTGTAATGTAAAAATTAACCCTAAAAAGGGACATGTCCTACTTCAACATCAACAACCAATTCTACTTTGCACGTCAGTTTGACTTTCTCACATCTTATGTAAATATAAAAGTATTTAGATATCTTTTAATAAACCATAACCGTTAGACAGTATCAACCGATTGAAATTGGCAACCTTAATTGAAACCGTAACTGAGACAAAACAAATTTATTATTTCTAAACAGAAATAGCGAAATTACTCAAGCCAAAATAACCGTTCACCAACCGATTCATGCAAAACGGTTAATTTCGCTTCTATCAATCATTAAATTAAGAGTTGTTCTAAAAACTAATTTTAGAATTTAATATTTTATCCGAATAAAAATCCAATTGAATAGAAAAATCGTTTTTTGAAATCACATAGTTTTAGTTTATATATTAACATAACATTTATTAACTCTTGTAAAAATTACAATAAAATAATGTTGTAAACCAATATCAAACTGGTATTTCGAAGCCGAAACAAACAAATAACTGGTAACAATTACGAAACTGATATCCAAAGATTTTGCTCAACCGATTACCGTACACCAAAGTTCTAACTTAACCGAAACCGATTGAAACGATCGGGCAAATAGAAGTACACATGGGGAGGGTCAGGGTCAGATTTACACACACATACTAAATATATGTGAGTTGTTTTGGACACAGGGTATCTTAGGAGCAACTCTCGATTTAAAACTAAACGTAAAAACTTGTATGCTGACATAAAAAAATACTATTTTCGAAACAGAATAAATAAAAGAAAATGCAAATGAAAGGAAAACTGTACACTGAGCTCAATAACATCAATAGCAAAGTCGACCCTTACATTCAAGATTATGTAGAGTTATTGTCTTTTGTATTTTATCCTACCTGTTTCAATGCAACATGAGATTTATTTTTGAACATCCCAAGAAGAAGACAAGAAAACAAAACCAAAGAAGCCCTAAAGCAACAGGTTTTGATTTTTTTCAGAGACAACAGGTTTTGAGGTCTGGGCACAGGAACAGGTAGTCATGGAAGGGTTTGGTTCTATTTGTTATTCAGAAATGGAATGTTTGGATTATTTTTTTATACACACACACGGGTTCATTTATCTATGTATTTTAAAGAATTTCAAATATTTCGTTTGAAAATGAAATAATAAAAGATTTTCAGTTTTGTATACACTTATATATTGCCTTCAATAAATAAAATTAAACACATCATAATGTCAACGACCTCTTTCCGTTGGCAGACTAAATAGTTTATAATCAAAATTTCTAGTTAGTATTTTTATTATTTATTAATTTCAGGGGCTTGAAGGGGATCGTGCCAATAAGCTCTTGAGTAAAGCTTGCGATAGTCAAGATTGTAACCAGATACGATGTTTTCTCAACTCGGATCAGATTTCACGAACTAAATTGTTATTTAGAGCAAGTTTGTTGTTGTCTGACGAGCCTTTTTATTTTGGTTAAATAATAAACACACAGTTCTAACCGCATTTTTTATACTTTTGAAAGGCTACTGTAGTATTTCTCTTTAACGGAATCCGCATGGAGACAATGCAATACCAACTGAGCTTCTTTACCTTTGGATTTGATTTGATGCTCACTTTAAGAAATTAATTTGTATTTATATTTTAGCCTCTGAAATCATCCCCTGTTTTTGTCGAATTCTTCAGCCAATCACAACGCGGCTTCAGGCAGGTGTTTCTCTGCCTTGGAAATGTTTGCGTTGAGATTGCGACTCACGCATTCCATTCCTCTGATTCCTAAGTGGATAGCAGGTAGTTCAGGGTCTCTGTCCTGCACGTGTGACGAGCTCATGCATTTACACTTTGGAGGAAAACAGAAACCTTTGGCTTCTTCGGTTACTTCGTGGGAGATAATTACTTCAGTCGAAGATGTATTGTTTATGTTTCTCTTCGGCAATCATATTAGAATTTTCTTATCCCTTTTCACTTGTAGTCTCTACTTTAAGGGCGATATTTATTTAACAGAATTTGTGCCTTGATTAGTTCTTTCAAGGCTAATGGATTGATGGTGAAGCATGAAACCTTGAACCCTCGTTAAACATATGTTGCCCGAAAACTATTTGCTGTATATGACATTAATTATATTTGATATGGACAGGTAGACTGGATTTACGACGGTTATTTTTTAAAAATAATAATAAATAAAGCAATGTTAGAAAGTAACCGTCATAAATCCAGTCTACCTGTTCTTTGATTTTGTATAACTTCTTATTGAAGCGAGTAATGGGAAAACTTAGAAATTTGCTTACTGATTTGATAAAAACTGACGGTTTAGTTGGAATAGTACTGGTAAACAATCAGATAGCTATCATTAAGTAATGTCATCAAATAGATGCTGAAGGATTATACTTAAATTCATCGAATTATCCGAAAGGATTTTTTTTTCCGTTTTACATTGCATACTTTTAGGATCCTTAAAATAATGTATTTAGGAGTCTGAATATATGAGACAAGCAATTTTAACACATCTCGAAAGTATGCCATTTGATTTATAAGAAATTTAATGTGATGACTTATTGGCAATTTTTAATTAGATCATAAAATTGGCACATGCTTATTTGAAGTTTAAATTTTTAAATGAGAATTTACTAAAAATTATACAGAAAGCAATTAAATAATATGACAACTCTTGTTTTTAAAGAGCAAGGGGTACAAATCCGTCATCGTCATGTTTATATGGATATGTATGTGTAAACAAAGAGCGTGTAAGATATAGTCCTGAGAAATTAATTTTATATATAGATTACAATTTTAAGAAACATTTTTTTTAATATTTTCAGTTTTTATGAGAGAGTTTCGAATTAAGTATGCCCGACCAAACAAAAGGAGACTTGTGAAACCTTATAAAAATAATACGAATGAACGAAATAATACCAATGAACGAATGGGGCGATCCCTTAGACATCATATACATATGTGTACATATGTGTGTAGATGTATTAAGTTGCAATTATCATTATTATATCATATAATGTGACACTGCATTCCATGCAACGTGTTCTTTTTTTCACCATACTATTTAATACTCATTGCTAAAACGTAAAGCATCTTCATTGATAATTCTGTATTTCCCTGTATCTTTATTTCTGATTGGCTTTAGCTGAAAATGGATAGTTGAAGTCCCATTAAAACAACTTTGATTTGATTGAATTCTCATAATATTTACAAGACAACTTTTTTTTGATATGAAGACCAATTCAATAAAACTGGTCTCAAATAATATTACAGGCACACAAAAGATTTGTTTTAGGAGCATGAATCTTTTGGATCGTTCTGTACGATCATGCGGTTACCAGTATCGGAGTAAATTAACTACAAGTATTGCTCAAACAATACTGTCAGTCACTGCATGACTGACTGTGTATTTGTCCCATAACGCTGAAATTTAAAGAGCCTAGTCAATGAAGTAGGAAATGGAAACACTGTTCTTTTCTAAGTCTAAATATTTATTTATCTTACGACTATTTTACATGGAAGACAATGATTCTAAGCATAAAATTAACCTAACAAACAAACATGGAAGACAATGATTTTCGTAATTCTAAACTTAGAAAAGCTATTAGACAATCACAATAATTTACAAGCATATTATTAATTGTGTTTAATTGGAGTTGGTTTCCAGCGTTGAGCCGGAGAAGCAACTATACCCTAATATCACCCTGAGATTGCGTTCGTGCCATTTGCGTCACCTGCTCCGATAATAGGCCGGAGTTGATGACACTTGGCATTAAAGCTGACGTCAATTGTGGCCCAGTTTCGGTTGGTTGCTTAGGCCTGGACCCAGCGGTCGAATCTCTCTCGCATCTGGAGCTCTTGCTGTTGTTGTTGCTGGCATGTGCCGTCGGCTGAGGTCCAGAAGAAGGTTCCACTGCTCGTGCGTGCAAAGTGCACCGGTATGAATGTCTGATCGGGCTGGACGGGAACAATGTGATGTTGTTCACCCTGCTGCACGATCATGGCCACATTGCTGGGGCACTGGCGGAGGTCGTTGAAGAGTCGCTGCTCCAGTTGCTCGTTCGCATCGTTGTCACAGCTGGCAACCGAGTCTTTGCGCATGTCCTCCAGCGATGAGTTGATTTCGTTCTGTGATTGAACTTCAGCCAGAGTTTTGCGTATGAGCTGTTTCTTCTTGATCAGCCGCAGCAGTGGTTTGACGAGTTTCTTCAGGCTTAGCATGGCCATTGTATGTTGATCTGATTTTCGCTGCATCATATTGCTGCTGCTCTCGAACTTGTATTCCCGTGTGATGAAAGACATTCTTAACGATTCGAAATGTTGTATTCAAATTAAACTGTTGCAACAGGCGGACAACTTGCCACGTCGCTGGTCGGTACTGTTCTGCTCTCCAGCCTGCAGAGGCTCGGCTTTTATACGCTCAGGCGACGAGTCGGGTCTCTAGTTGCGCTCATGTCGCTCTTCAGCTCTCTGCGTTCTGGCAGCCAATGAAAATGCGCCATTCCGGCAGGTGGTTGCACAGCAACAGAGAGAGGGTGTCATAGCGAGAGAGAGAGCGAGAGACCGAGAGAGAGAATGAGAGCCTTGCTGTACTGGCATGCATTTCACAGACTCAGATTTTTTAAAGTGGATTTTTAGTTGGCATTTTTGGTTGCACCGAGACCGCTTTCTTGTTCCCCTGTCTCTGTTACTCGCCTCGCTCTGGCTACCTGCTGGGCACGAATTACCCAAAAAAAACCCTTGTTCAATTTTCAGGTCTGACCCGAACGGACAAGTCGTTACATGTCTGTTGAAACCCAACCCTAAGTGCATAGGATTTTAAAATTCGACACACTATTCCGAAATCCCAAAATTCCAGGGGACGAGCAAAAGAAAACAATGGATGCGTAGCTCAAAAGCATTCTATCTGTTTGGGAAAAATCTACTTGTTCGTCATTTCATTGAGACAGCTCCGCTCGTAAATCGCAAATACCCTTCGGAACCAACCTGTAGGTAGGTCAAAGTAACGTATTTTCTGTTTACCGAATTTTATTTGGGTTTTGAAGGTTAGTCAAAACGAATTAACGCGCTATTTGGGATATACGGCGTTGTCAAATTGGCAGGTATTGGGAACACAATCCTATGTACATACACATACACACACATGCACACATATATGTATGTGTGATGCACTTTGTTTGTCATTGTTGTTTTTAGGATTTCTCTGTTGATGCATGAAAAATTTTCAACGCGGGAGATGTGCATATCCTAAAACTCGAAATTTTAAGGAATTTTGTCGGCACATTAATTGTGAGCCTTCCTAATTGTTATTTTTACATACTATACATCTCCCTTTAAGTGTTTGGTTCATATTTTGTAACGGTCTTATAACATATGTATACCAATATGTATATTTTTTTTACCAGTTTTAAAATGTCGACAAGTTTGTACTGTTTAATTGTACAATTTTTTTTTGCTTGATCTACCAATAAAGTGCTGGCGTATTAACATCAAAGTATTTCTAGTGCATATCTATGCCAAATCGCAAACATAATGAAAGCCTTAAAATCAAATTTAACTAAGGAGGCTATGTTTGTTTTTTTTGGACCCAGGACCCAAATGGCCTAATAACTGGCCTTAAGTACAGCTTACTTACATACTTACTTTGCTTTCGCTGTTTTGAGTTTCTTTAAAATTCCTGTTTTCATTTGATGGTCAAAATCTTTAATACTAAAAACTAAAATGATTCAACTGTTGATACTGATCACGAATTTATATACAGAAATGCCTCCTATTACCTGTTAAATTTGCACAAAGCCATTTTACCTTTTACTCCCCATTAAAGCTATACCTTTGAGGCTTAGCACACATGACAAGTGTCTTCGCCGCGATGTGTTCATCAATTGTTAATCGAATACTTAGACAATGTTTAAGGTGTTTTTAGCAATTTATACTAAATGTATGCACAAAAACTGGTACCAGGTATTTCACAATCGAGCACAATTGACTGTCATTTTATTAGAGTCATTTTTATGGAGGCATTTTCTACCCGGTGCACTATGGTCTAGATGTCGTTTTTTTTGGCATAAAGTCTAATTGTAAAGCTAGAGACTTGAAACTTTACATGAACCTCAGTTAGACTAATTTAGAATTTAGGATTTTTTTTTTTGATTTGGATCACGCCTTCTTCTTCCCCCCCCATCCGACTATGAAAAATATATGTAAAATATTTTTATAAAATCCTAATGTAAAGATGGGGACTTGAAATTTGGAATAAATCTTAGTTATGCTGAAGTCGAATTTACAATTTTTTTTGTTTTTTAGTTGGACCTTGTCTTCACCCCCCTTCTTTTTTCCTACTCATTGAAAAGTAAAAAAATAATTTTATAAACTTATATACACAGGAAAATATTTCATTCTTCGCATGTTTGCTACTCAGGCAAAAGTAGAATTTATAATTTATTTAGTTTTAATTTGACCATGTTTTAGCCCCCCTCCCTATCTAACTACGAAAAAAAACCTTATTTTCTAGCAAAAAAATGCGAGAAAAGGGGGACGAACGGGGATGAGTTTCTGGTTTGTGGCAAAAGACAACACTCACAAGTACAATCTGGACCAATTAGTTGCTTTCGGCATGGAACTGCTTATAGGTTATATTCCACGAAACACGGAGAACGCATGTTAGTTTTCTAAAAAAATACACATAAATTGGACATTACACAACACTAAATCCCTAGGACTACACATAAAATAACAATATACATAAATAGTGCATACCTTGAAGATTATTTTCCATAATTTAGTTGAATTTTTTGGACCAATTTAACGAGTGTGGCACAACGCAAAGCAACTAAATATTTTGGCGCAAATTTCTATTCGGAAATCAGCTGATCGCTAGCTCACTTTTAAAAGCTCTCAAAAAGCTTTGGTGGCGCTTTTAAAGCTTTTAATTAACATTTTTATAATGTATGATGAATTTACTTTAAGATTAAAATAAGAAAACAACGATATATTAACATCGAAAAATCGACTTTATGCCAAAATAAACGAAATCTGGACCATAGTGCGGTGTATAAAGTATAAACACATAATTTTTATATATTTTCAAGAGATAGATATATAGAAAGATATAGGAACTATAATAGCTAGAGCGGTCAAGCACCCACTATTCAATAAAAACCGTTAGCTTGAGCTTTTGTACCCCAATATTCAAATGCTAATCACAAAAATCTACCACAACCATAGTTTTAAGATAGAAAACTCTCTTTGCTGATTTACTATTTTAATAATTTATGAATGATGCATGATTTCTTTGCAAATTAACTATTATTCTTCCTTATCGCACTAAGATCGGAAACTTTTATTGCAATTAAAAGTTATTTTAAGTTTTAAAGCAAAGTTAAAGTTCAAGGTTTGCATTTTAACGGGTATCTCAAAGTCGGTATCGATTATTTCCCGATTTTTTAAATTTTTAATAGTGCCTGTTTGTCAGCTGAAGCAAAGTTTTAGTATATGCTCGTCATTTATGCCATTTTTATTAAAATGTATTTTTTAGTAAATACTTCAGGTTAAATTTATTTCGTGGTGAAATCTAATTCGTTGTTATTTAGTCCGATTTGAGCTGTGATATTACCGATTATAACTTGAGTTATTATGGATTAATGTTGTTAGGCGCTAAATTAAAACATAAATAAATAAGTCTATACATATTTTACATGTGTACATATGTATGTTGATTTTAGCATTGCATATCTTGTGTTCGAGCACTCTTCTTTTATTTGTTGTGCACTATTATTTTTGAGTCCTCCATCTTGATGTTTTGAATTGTTTTTAACGGTTTTTCAAACATACATACATTTATTATGTGTATTCACATGAATGCTTGAATAGATCTGGAGTTTGTATGGGCTTGAACGTGACTGCCTTTGCTAAACTCTAAAGAAATGACATGCTCAATCATGTTTCATGTTTCATTTGTTGCCTCGGGAGTCGCCCACGCTCTTAATTTCCTAAAAGGAAAAAGTGTTGGGATTCTTATAGTCCCTCTTTTTGTAGCTGTAGCTGTATGTGTGTGTGCGCGTATTGTCCGTTGATTTTCAATGTCCCTTATCTTGCAACATCATCAAGGCATCTCTTGCTGGTGATTGCTCTTCAAGGCATTCAAGTGATGGCAGTTATCCCTTCTTTGCCGACGTCCACATTCGTTTTGGGTCATTTTAGGGTTCGTTTCATTAATTCCTTTTTTATCTTTTTAGGCGTTTGGTGTTTCTACCTGCCGAGTTTGGGCCTGACCCTTGCACGTGTGTGACCTAGTGCCACCACATCTAAAAATATACAATCGGGATCGAGTATGCAACAAAATACTTTCGAAAAGGGCATGGCGATCACAATGCAACTCATGGAATCATCTTCTTCAATACGGCGTAATTGTAGCCTTCCGGAAAGGGATTAAAATGCCATTCCCGAAATGTATAAAATTTATTTGTTTGCATTGGTGTATGACGTCTACATATACATATGTATGTATGCGTTATGTATGTACATTGTACATAGATACACTTTACTTCAGATTAATATCAGTGGCCGGCTCGGTATTGTCATTGATTACTTGTCAATCCGAATCTCAACATTTTTACATACATATGAACACACCTAAGTAGTATATGGGTATTTCCAGGATCGCGAACTCGACATTCGCACGACTTTAAATGAAAAAAAAAAATGGCAAAAATTCACATTTTCAAAAATGTTTTCTCACGTGTTTAATGCATTTTATCAACTCTATTTTTATGATAAAAGACAATCTTTGAAGACCTGTCGTTTTTTAATTATTTATAGAAAACAATGCATCGCGAACGCGACCAAAAATGGAAGTCATTTTTGACTTCATCTTGACAAATGCGAAAGTCTGCGAAATGTGGCGAGTAATTTGGAAGAAAATACTCTTAAACCATAATAAAATAATGTAGTTTTCCATTTTAGAAATAATTTTGATCTGTAACTACCGTTTTATATATTTTACAAGTTTTCTTAGTAATTTGTAACGTGACATCGCGAACGTGACGAGATTTCCACCTAGGTTTTCCAAGAGTTTGTTCATCAAATTTTATTCTATATTCCGATATATAGCTCTTAGAACTTTTTTGAAATTAAACTTTCAATATTTTTCTATATATTAAAATGGTTTATGTTACAATCTTACTCCCTGACTTAGTGTAATCGTTAAAATACAAACGGTCCATTTTGAAAATCAATTTTTAAGAAAATAGGCCAAAATATGGAAAAAGTGAATTTATTCCAATGTAGAATCTATATGTTCATCCTATTGAATTTTTTCTAGCGTATATTGATAAAATAAATAGCTTGAATACATTTTTGGAAGAAAATTTCACAAGATGTGAGTTTTTAATAAATTTTACGTTTTTCGTCGTGGTGGACCTTTTTCTGGAAATGCCCATATATTTATTAGCGAAAATACATATACAAATACTTATGTTATGTATGTATGGATTGCAGTCGATTAACCACAAAGGTATTTAAATTTTATACGCACATATGTCAATCAATCAAGTATATATGTAAGTAATTAATTACATATATAGTATTTGTATATACAGTGTATCATACAGCAGGAACTTTATAGTTTGGTGCTCTTTAAAATCGTGACATACAGCGTGATAAATTTTTCTTTTTAAATGAAAACAAATTATATTATTTATAAAGAATTTTTTTTTTATGGGATAGACATTATTCATAATATTGCTTTTAGGCAATTGGAGTCGAATCAACCAACTTTTTCTTGGAAATTTGAACATATGCAAGCCGACAATTTCTGTTATGCAATTTTGTGACGAATGAAGTTAAATAAAATGTTTCAATTATTCCAATATTAAAGTTTAAAGAAAAAATAAGTTGTTGACTTTTGGCACATGGCACAGAAAGTTATCGATTTTTTGTGCTGAAGGTTCCTATTGATTTAAAACTAAAATTTTTGTATACATTTTTTATTTAATCTGGGTCGTGTTTTTGTAGTTTCCATATTTAAAATCACCCATGTAATTAAAAAAATCTATTATTTAGTCAAAAAAGGCTAAATTATGTAAAATGTTAAAGAATATTTGTAAGCAAACAGTAAAATCTGATTGATTCATAGGTAGTCAATTTATATAATATTCTCATACTCTATTCTTGCATACGTAGAATTTTCACATTTATGTTGAAGTATACTGTGAAAACAGTAAGATATGACTGATTTATAGATAATCCATTTATATATTATTCTCATACTCGATGCATGTTGCATGTTTTGCCACTCTGTAACTAAACCTGTCCGGGAACAGTGTCACATGGAATGGTGTAGTATTTATGAGCAAACACAACAGGTTGACTGTACATCGAGGGTGACATGTACCTGTATTGATCAAGTGTGAAAAATCGCGCTGCAACCTTTCTACAAAATTCTGGAAATTTTCTTACGATTCTAAGAATGTCAATGGAAAAGCAGAACATTAACTGAAAAATGTTCTGGCGCCGGCGTCCTGCTGACAGTTTTTCTATACAGTCTAACAGTCGAACGGATGTGCGTACCTGTCGTACAGTTATACCTGTTAAATAAAAGATTTTTACTTTGCCAATAGAAAAAAAATGGTGCAATGGAAATGGAGGCTACTCAGCATAATTTTGTATGTGTCTGGAAAGTTAAATTTGTCAATTGCTTGTGTGAGGCCTAAAAGCATATTCATGTTGTCAATATCTCTGGCTCAGCGAACACTTTAAGAGTCGTTAGCTATCGTGCACTTCATTAGGATTCGTTGAGTTTGTAGATATTTAATGGGATCTGTAGTTTGCTTCAATAATTTGACTGTATTTTCGGTAATTTCCATTGACACACACAAGTATCATTTTACAAGAAGATATCATTCTACTTGGTAGACAAACATATGGTCTAGTTTTCATTGCTGATTAGTAGAGATTACTAGGACATGGTAAACACTTGTGTCTCTCCTTTGGGGCATGCAGAATGAGGCACTTGAAGCGCTTGAATAGAAAACCGATAGTTAATGACAAGCACTGCAATTCGAAATGGAGTTCACGTTCCATTGAGCGGCATTTAATTTATGGAACGGGAACGCCGCGGCGTTTCTTCGCTGGGGTTTTTGAGGTTTGTGTTATGAATTGCACTTGAGAATTAAAACATAGAATGGTGTTGTCAAATTTAACAGCGATCAGGACACCAGACTTCGGCTCTGCTTCGTGTAATGCGATATTAAGGAACACAAACTCTCTTCTATCTGTCGCCCAAAATGGACTTAGACGTCCCAATTCTCAAGTGTTGTCTAACATCATATATGTATGTATGTACATAAATGGATCAAATTTCGCCTGAGCTGCAACTGAAAGAATTCGAAAAGTTTTTTTGGTTTAACGTCGATGATTTGTTAAACGTTTTTCGCTTTCACTTAGAGACTATTTGTCAAATTCGAAAACATTTATGTACATTCTTGTAAGTACACACATAGATGGAAGTAAAATCAACAGAAAACCAATAAGTACAAAAACTCGAACCACGAAAACTGTTTTCGAAAAATGGAAAAAAAGGAACAAATTTTAACCCAATTGACCGTTGGCATTTCTGACTAACGTCCCAAAGAGTCGGCCACTTTCCTTTGTGAACACGTGTGCGAGGGTCTTTTCTCCTGTTGTGATGCGATCCTCAGTTATGTCCCCTGCGGTGCTGCGTTTTATTGATTTGGGTTTTCCCTTTGTTCATTGTTTTATTTTTTCTTTCGGACAGTTCTGTGTGCGATCCTCTGCAAACGTGTTTGCTGTGTATATATATATATATGTATACTTACTATATACATTGTACAAACTCATATATGTCTGTATGTATGTACTAGTATTTATACTTTAATGTTTATGTCGAATATCGCTGAAATTAAATTAAAGACTTAGGTGTTTTGGTTTTGGTATCTGGACAACAATGAAATAAAAACAGTCGAACGAAATGTCAGATTTCATTACTAATATAATTCATTTTATGCAACTTAAAAATGATTTGAAATTAATTTAATTTTTATGCACTGGAAATCAACCAATTAGATTTGGGTTGTAAGTGATTTGTAGAGCATGATGCAAAGACAAATAGTCTCTTAAAATAATAAGTATAAGATTATAACTTAGTTGACTTTTGGAAAAACCAACGAACGGAAATACGAATTCGAAGATACTGTATTGCAAATACGAATGAACGAGTATACTGTTAACTGATCCGGACTTCTAACTGTATAAATACTTTTATCCATACCTGTTAAATTTCGATTAGAATTACTAATCAATTAGATTATTTATTAGAAATAATCGTAATGATTATATAATTCACTGTTGAAAAATTTGTGATAATCTAATGATTACGATTAGAAAAAATCAAAAAAAAATCTAGAATTATTACGATTATTCAAAATAATCGGAAAAAATCAAAAGTAATCGTTTTGGGGTATTTCAGATTATTTTTGATTTTTTCTGATTTTTTCTGTTTTTTTGGATTTTTTACGATTATTTAGTAAAATTCAAATTATTTTCACAATCAAAGTAGCCAAAGCTTTTGATTATAGTTGCTTTGTGCTGGTCATATAAAGCCCTCCCGAGGAATACATTTAAGCATTCGTATTTGACCTGTTAAAGTGAGAGTTGGCTGGTGATGGTACTGGTACTTCACGCAGGCATCTCCAGATCAAACTCGATCGAGTCTTCCACATATTCCATGAAAAACCGCAATAAGGGAATTACTTGTACTTATATAATCAATAAAATAAACTTACTGTAGATGTTCATAGTCGGCAAGTCTTTTTTGTGCAAATCACAATCTAACTACTAGGATATCTTGTTTTCGATTGTATACGCAATAAATGTGGACCTCTTGAGCGCTCCGCTTAGCTCTCCAATATTCTGCAAGCAATAATTTTCTTGACCCTTTTGATTAAAAAAAAAAAAAGTTGAATACTATTCTTTGTTTTTTAATGGCGGGAAGTATATATTTTTGCGTTTCATTCCGAAGAACTTATGACGGGGGAAATCGAACGCAGTTTTTTTTCAAACTGGAACTGACAGGTCAGCAACTCTAACTAGTGAGCTACGGAATTGTTGTAGCTGCCTCCTTCTTTCTTCTGAATTTAACTGCTTTAGACAGCACAAAAAGCAACTATAATCAAAAGCTTTGGCTACTTTGATTGTGAAAATCTAAAATAATTTGGTTTTTTACTAAATAATCGTAAAAAATCTAAAAATCAGAAATAATCAGAAAAAATCAAAAATAATCCGAAATACCCCAAAACGATTATTTTTTATTTTTTTTTATTTTTTCCAATTATTTTGAATAATCGTAATAATTCTAGATTTTTTTTTGATTTTATCTAATCGTAATCATTAGATAATTGGGCAAAACCCAAAATAATCGTAATTTAATCATTGGCTCGACTTTTAAACAAAAATAATTTAATTACTAATGATT